>PVHY01020393.1:0-25650 GCA_004024945.1 Uropsilus gracilis | reverse complement strand
TCTCCATCCCCTCCTCTTACCTCCTCCTCCTCCCCTTCCCCTACCTCTTCCATGCTGACCTCTCTTCCTCCACCTCTACCCTCCCTATTCTCTACCATCCCTCTTGCCACCCCTTCATCTCCCATCTCCATCCCATCCTTTCTTCATCACCCTCTCCTTCTATCCCTCTCTCCAGGCTCTACCTGTCCCTGTCTCCTCATCTCTGCCATCCTTCTTTCTCTCCCCCGCCCCAGCTGCTATGACTGTAACCTCTCTGCTTGCCTCAGCCCCCTACCTGTTTCTCTGTGTCTTGAGTATACTTGGAGGCAAGTTGGACTTCCTGCTGATGACAGAGTAGAGTGTGATACTCCTCGGGAGGCCCAGGGACTGGTCTGTCATTCTGCAAGTCCGTAGCCCGCAGCTCCTGGTGGTGGCCAACACTCCTTTGTTACATCCATGGGCAACTTCTGATCCCACATCATCTCTACTTGTGGTGCTCCCCTGACATGCTAACTGGTGGGGGGGAAGGTACAGCACAGAGAGCGATGGTGCTGCTCTGAGTCTGATGCAGTCCTCAGCCATGGGGCAACCACCCCAGTCCCAGAATATGGCTGCATTGAGAGAAAAGAGTTTTTAGAGAGGTGACTAAGGTAAAATGCAGTCCTGTGGGTTTACCCCGTCTTTCTAAGAAGGAGGAATTTAGATCCAGAGAAAAGCTCTGGTGGAGACCCAGGAATAAGATGGCTGAGTGTAAGCAAAGAAAGAGGTCTCCGAGGAGCCACCTGTGCAACACCTTGATCTCCAGCCCCCAACATCCAGAAGGTGTAAGGATGAATTTCTGCTGGATTCGCCCTCTGTCTGCATCACTGCACTGTGGCAGCCTCAGCAACATATAGAAACGCCCCTTGAAGAGATGGAGTGACTCAAGAAGCCATGTGGCAGCTAGGTGACCATAGCGGCACCTGGCAGGAGCCCTGCTTGGAGATGTGACACGGCTTTAGGCCAAAGTCTCCTCCAGGTATCTATAGCCAGGTGCATCTGCAACCACCTCTGGGGAACTCATTCCCAGGACAGACACGGAGCCCCAGGCAGAGCTGGCTTCACCCCACTGTTCTGAATGGCGCATCATGGCACATAGCTTCTCTCCAGTCTGTGGCTGCTGGCGCGTCACAGACTCAACAGAAAGCACTTTTCTCCTCTGATCACATATCTCCCACATTTTTGGTCCTCATATTTAGGTTATGAAAAAACCACAGGTGTCATCTAAGGCAATAAACAGGCTGCCTCATCCTCAGCACCCCAGACTTCATCAGCCCCTCACCTTCCCAGGACTCCAACTCAGCTCCCCCGGGCCTGTATCCAGCTGTGTCCGGTGTCTGCTGGACTGGCCTCTGTTTGGTGACCCTATGGGTGTGTGTACAGCCCAGGACTCCTGGGCTCACCCACTTTTGTCTCTGTGTTCTCAGGGGTGCTCAGACTTGTTGTTTTTCAAGAGGTACTCACCCCCAGAGCCTGCACGGTACTATCAAAATCACCGTAGTGACATCAGTCACTTGGGTGTGTGGGTAGCCAGTGGGAGGCAGCTCCATCTGGAAGCTAAAAAGAGAAACAAAATCCTCTTCTTTGACTTCCCACAGACTTCTCTGTGTCTTTGCAGGTAGACAGGGCCAAGGGAGGAGGAATTTACAAATTGACACTTTTCCTCCCAAAGCAACTTGGTCTTTTTAAGGAAGCTTCCTTGATTCCAGAATGAGGAGTCAGGGGTAGGGTTGGTCAGGAAGGCAGAGCAGTTGGAGAGAGGATGGGGATGGTGTCTGTGTCCTGTGTGATTGCATAGTCCGGGTGTGCGCTAAGAAAGTGGCCAGAACCCCCATAGGGAGGAACCCCATCCCTATCCCCATCCCTAGCTTGTCTCACCTTGAGACTTTCTCAGTTGCAGTGAAAAGGCCATCCCAGGCAAGTCAATCTGGAACTTATGAGATGCTTTACAAGGAGCTGGAGTGCTTTTCCTCCTCCCCTGGATAGTCACTGTCTTTTACTGATGGACACAGTAAAATGATTGGCTGCTTGAACCAGAGGCAGGTCTGGTCCTGTGAGCCACTTCTTGGCACATGGCGCATGAATGACAAGGGAAGGGCTCATCCCACTTTGTCAGGACAGGGAGAAAGGGCAGCTGGAGTGGATCCCCCATTTCTTTATGAGTAATTATGTTACTCCTGCCATCAGTCCCTGTGCCAATTCTGGATCTGCTGCAGATGATAATGTTCTTAATAACGGAGCTAATTTCTTTATCGGGCTCCTTTCCATCTGCAGTCATCTTGGGATGCAGGACTGGGGAGGATCTATGATGGCAGCTGCCTTAGGACAGAGAATGGCAAATCCATGAGGCTTTGGGGTGCCTTTTCAATAGCGGAGCTTCTGAGATGGTGGGTTTTTGTGCAAATGCTCTGGGACCCAGGCTTCTTGTCTTGCTTTGCTGAATCATTTTTTTAAAGCTTGTAATGGGTCTTAACTTGACTCTCTCCATACCCTCCAGTATGGTACATGAAGTCATATCAAGTTGCTGGTTTAATACTCAGTGTATTTCTCTTCCATGAGGCCAAGATAGAGTTGCTCTGGGTCCTACACTGGCTCCTGGCAGAGCTGGATGGAACCTACTCTGTCTTTCCCACCTGATATCCTGCCTGCTAGACCCAGCTGCTTCTACTGCTTTCTAGGAACTTGTGTTTCTGCTCCTGCCTCTGCACTGCAGATGATGTCCAGCAGGGGCCTTCCCTTCGCCAAGGCCTTCCGTAAGAGGCCACTGGAAACCCACTCTGGGGTGCTGGTTGATCCCTGCATGTGTGTCTGTTATAATGGGAAACAGCCGTCCCTCCGGACAGAAGGGCATGCATTCGTATGCAGCCAGTTGGATGGTTGAAATAAACACAGTGTGATCTCATTACACACAGCCAGCACGTGGTGGGGAAGGGCCCAAATAGAATGCTGATCGTTATCCCCATTTCTTCAGTAGCCTTTCTTTCTGCCTTCCTGATGTTGTTGACAGTTAGAGCTCGTGAAGTGTTGCAATCAAGTGCTTCGCTTTGGGAGTAAGTCCTGTGTTCCCATCTAAATCTATTTATTGATGGGTGTCTTTTCTATTTATCATCTTATAACTTTGGAGGGAGAAATCACTTCCCTGAGCATCCACCCTTTCATCTGTAATCTGGGCATGTTCCTTTCTAGCACATAGATTTTTGGAGTTGAAAGAATCTATGGATGTAAAGGGCTTTGCTTGGCACCTCTGCTGCTCAGTGTTTGGGGTGTGCCACTGAAGGCCCCCTCAGCTGCAGTGACAGCATCTTGGGTCTCACTGGCTGATGCATGTGGTACAGATAAAACCAAGCACCCCACCTAGGACCTGGACTGTGGCTATCATTCATATATGGAAGCTGCTGTAGTCACGCAGGATAATGTGAAGATCTGAATAATTCAGCAGCTGGAGCAGAACTGGAAGATCTCAGAACTTTGGAGTCCTGTCCCTAGTCTCCAGGGACCTGTCTTGGGCCAGGTGCCTCCCTTACCCAGCTTTCCTCACCCCTTCAGTTCTGTGGGGCCAAGTGTTGCATGATGCCGAGCTGACATGCAGGACAGGAGGTGCCTCCCTCATGCTGGAATAAAGTTGGGGCTCTCTCCAGGGCTTCTGGAGCTGAGTTGCTGGGGACACGCATGTGACTCTCTGGCCAGTAACCTCCCTCCCTGTTCATCACCAGAATGATCAATTGAGTAGCAGTTCCTAACTGAGTGATTCTGGTTTTAGGAACAGACCATCCCACAGGAGATTGTGAAGGGAAAGGTAGAGGGGGTTCAGAGGGGCCTGACAGGAGGAGGCTGATGGTCACAACAACTCGGAACAGGAGAGCTCACCTGTACCTGGCACCATCAGACCATTTGGTGGCTGCTGACCCTCAGTGGCTGCAAGGAAGGACTGATATGTGGGTATTGGACCTGGAGTTCCATGTGCAGGAGAACTGTTTGGAGGGAAATTGAGTGGTGGGATGACCCAGAGCAGCTACTGACTTTAGACTCCATTCCTCAGTCTGTGGTACATGACCAGACCATGCCCTGGGATCCCCTGCCATGCCTGCCCCCTGGATGCAAGGGTCTGGAGGTGATGCCAGAGCAAAGCTTCTTGCTCAGATCCGGGGCCACTTTGGTGCCACCTTGCTGGTCTGTTTGACAGCAATGACATTCTGTAAGAGCACAGCAGGCAGAGACACTGAGGAAGTGTGGGGTTTGAGATGGGGTCTGAAGCACATAGGGACAAGGGGCATGGAGCTAGGGGCTGGCTGGAGCTTACCTTTAAAGAACCTCTCTGTGTAGACAGGACTGTTTGGGTTTGTGGACGTGGGTGATGGGTGAGATCCTTTACCTGGGTGTCTCTGATTGCCTGGGCCTTGTCCTATGGATGGAGCATGGATCCCTGTTCCCTAGAGGGCTTCCCAGAAGGATGCTTGTCTTCCTTCATTAGAGCATTCTTGGGAGTCTCAAGGTAGTCTCCCATTGCTTGCTCTTTTCTGGAGGTGGGCATATGTAGGCCATTGATTGAGTGGCCTTTGCAGGCATATGTCAATCGTATGGGAAGGATTTTGGGGGCAGACTCCCAAATTTCAGTGCAATCTTGCTATCTATATGTACACATTCTCCCCTGATCCCAGCTCTACAAGTATTGGGATGCATCTTTGAAAACCCTGGGACAGAATTTGGAGGGCTGGCTATAGAATGGCATATTCTTGTAGGTTATTCCTCCTTTTCATAAAGTCATTCTAGTCTATGATAAAAGAAATGAGAGTCAATAAAATGGAGAATTAGACATGTGGTAATTCCTAAGATTTAAGATCTAAAAATTTGACGATTCAGTGCTTTTGCATGGGCAATCTTATTATATCATCCCTCTACTTAATATCCTTTAGCAGCAGCTCCACATCCACGATTAAATGGAAACAGCCTAGTGCACACATCCTTTCAATGATTTGGCTGTGGCTGCCTCTTCACTAGGTTTCATTTTCCTTTGACTTTCCTGAAGATGCATCTCAAAAGTGTGTATTTGTTCCCTGTCACTATAACAAAATGACTACAAACATAATGACTTAAAGTAATGCAGACTTGTTTTCTGTGCTTCTGGAGGTCAGAAGATTCACTCAGTCTCCTTGGGCTAAAGTTTGGGTATCAGCTGAGCAAGTTCCTCATGGATGCTTGAGGAAAGAATTGGTTCCCTGGCTGTTTTCAGCTTCAGTGAAGGATAACTGCATCCCTTGGCTTGTAGCCCCATTCCCCATCTGCAACATGCATGCAGTGACAGAACCTCGTTACACTGCTTTTCCTCATACCATGAGTCCTCTGGCTTCTCTGTTAGGAGAAGCTTGTGATTGCATTGAACACAGCCAGAGATCCAAGATTACCTTTCTTCCTCAAATCTTTGATCACAAACTCCCTTTTGCCATTGAATGTAGCATTTCTTAAAATCCAGGAATTCACATGAATACAGCTTCAGGGACCACCCCTTAGCCTATCGGAGTCTGTACCCCAGTCTTTGCACCTAGTGTTCTGTTCTGCTGCCTACATGACTTCTTAATCAGACTTATTTTTATTCACCTTTCAGAACCCAGTTTCATGGTCTTCTGTGGAAGAAGACTTCATTAGATCTCTTTCCTCTCCTACCCCCATTGATCTGGTCAAGTGCCTCTTACCTAAAACCCTGAGCTTTCATGTCTAAGTAATTTGTCATACACTGTTACAATTGTAGAGTCTTTCGTCTGCCTGCATATATAGTCCTTGGCAACAGGGATCACTCTGAAGCTACCTTCTTGTGCCACTCCCCCAAAGACACTTAGCTACATATTGAAGACACTGGCTTATAGAACCAGGATAGGAAGCCCATTTCCCACCATGGAGACATCCAAAGGAGAAGCCCATGTCCTGGTCTTCATGTAGACTTGATGTCTAAAACTGTGCTTCCCCCAGAAACTGAAGTCATTTGGGCTCCACTTGTCAAGGTCCTGTGTTTTCCTGTCCCTTCAACTGTCTAATTCCCTCTGTGTTGGGCCACAGTAGATTAGCCTAAGTAAAAGTGAATAGACAATTTCCTATTAACATTTATATTGCTTTTCTTTTCTATTTCTTGGCAAGGCTCTGAGGACTGGGATGGCTGTGGAAAATGTTCTTTCATCTCAGTAATGTCCCTGTTGGGGGCTGGATTTGGCTCTTTACTGGGCTGTGGAGAACAGCGATGGTGGAATGTAAGCTCAGGAAAAACAAAAGCCCCAAAGTTGACCCAGACCCTGTGAGTTAGATTCTATCAGTGTCATGAGCATCCACATGGTCTCTATTCCCCTGCGAGGTCTTGATGTAGAGAATTAATGTCTATCACATACTAAGTGGTTGTTACATGCCAATCGTTGTTCTGAGTGTTGTAATTTCTCCTCCTCTTTGACTTCTTAGAATTACCCTGAGAGATGTCAGTCTCATTATTATCCAAGTTTGAAAGGTGGAGAAATGAACCTAGGAATTTGCCTCATAGATCAAGGTCACACATTCATGAGTGAGTTCCATGTCTCCTCGCTGCTGGGAAGGCCTAGTCCTCTCTCCAAAATGCTCACTATGGAATGTAGAAGGAGGTAGAGAGATGGAACTCCAGATAAGAGGAACACCTCCTATCTCTCTAGCCCCCTCTGGCACACTAGAGGGTGGGCAACAGCACGTCTCTCACCTGTAACCCAGCTTCCTAACCTCTTTGGAATGTCCCAAGAGACATATGACCTATTAGTAAAGACTGTTGATCCCAAAGGTAAATTCTCCTATTTTCGCGCATCTCTTCATGCTCCCTGCTGCATGTCACCTACACTTTGCTACTTCCTCATTACATCATTGTAATATTTCCTTGCTGGGGTATATGAGAGGCTTCACAACTTCATTAATGTTGGACCTAGACAAGCTTCCCAAGATCCCTGTTCTGTGGACTAGCTTCACAGATCACTATCAATCTCTTCCCTCTCAATTTCATCTTCATTCCACATGTGACTCCTAACAGCTCACAGTCTAGAAGTGACATCCAAACTGGAAATGTTATTAAAGGGTGAGCGGGGCATCCATAGGAAGGCAGAGCTTTTGAAAGTCATTTCAGGCGGAGGGAATAACACGAAACAAAGGCAGGGAAATGTGAAGGTAATTATTTGTCTAGGGAAGAGTGAGTAGCCATTCAGGGTGGTGTAGGTGACTTTTAAGATTGCAGGAAAAAAGCTGGGCATGGTGGCGCATGCTTGTATGTGGCAGCCTAGGAAGCCATGGCCGGGGCCAGGGATCGTGATTTGAATCCCACCGGGGGGCACGTAGCGAGACGAGACCTAGTCTCAAAAAAAATAGTTGGGTGTGATGGCATGCACCTGTAATCCTAGCTACCTGGGAAGCTGAGGTTGGGGATTGCTTGAGTCTGTGGTACCCTGGGCAACATGAGACTGTGGTTCCATGGGCAAAATTAGCGAGACCTAGATAAAAAAAAAAAGGGGGGGGGATTGTAGGAAAAGGTGACAAGAGGTGATGGACCTCGAAGGACGGGAAGGGATGGCCAGAAACTGAATTTCCAAATCTGCGGTCAGATAGTGAGCAGCTGTAGGTGAATGTGATGATGTCAATAGCAGCATCAGCTGAATTGAGGTGGACATGCTGCAATGGACCCACAGACCTGGAGTGGCCCTGGGAGTGTGCTTCTTGAGTAGTCACTAGATTGTGATTGCAACTGGAGTCACGCCATGAGTGGTGAAGGGCAGGTGGAGGGGATGCAGGTGGTGCTGTCACAGGCTGGATGCCCTGGGCAAGAGGGGCCAGCGTGAGAGTGAAGATCCTTGGCAGCGGTGCTATTGCTCTGTGGTCAGGCTAAGGGCTTAATGGGTTTGTGATTGTGTTCCCAAGAACAGTGGCAGTAGATGGAGTGGAAAATGGGGAATGGAGGACAAAGGCAAAGCAGAGGGGGAGGAAACACCTGGAGTTCTGCAGATTAAAAGGAGGCCAAGCAAACTAGAATGGTGTTTCAGCTACAATTAGACTCCCTAGCATGTAATGACAGTTCCAGAGAGAACTTTTTCTCTCACATCTAGAGTAATCAGGGAGCTGGCAGTAGAGAGTGTCATGAGATTTCCAGACTCCTCTATCCCTGCTCTGCTCTCCCCAGCTGTAGGCCTCGCCTGTTGGCAGTCAATATGGTGCATGACCATCAGGTTCAAGCTTGACTTCTTGAAGGCCAGGAAAAGGCAGGATGGAGGTGACCAGTATGGGCATATGAACGGGCAGTTTCCCTCTAAGTGGCCTTCCTGGAGTCCCACAGCTTAGCTACTATAGAGGCTGTGAGGCGAAGTCTTCCTGACCTTGTTGCTCCTCTGAATGGAAGCAGTGTGTGCTATTCTTATACAGAAAAGGGAAGTGGATATCAAGTGGCAGCAACTTGGCAGCCCTGACCACAGTGGAAGAGAAGTGGAACTTTAATGAGAAGTTAAAGGACATGTATGTTCTGAGTTTACCTCAATGAGAATATCTCTCCCCTCTGTCACAGGAAACCAGTGTGAAAGTCTCACCCTACACTGCTGCTGCCTCCTCCAAGAACTCTACCTGAATCAGAATCAGTCCTCCTTCCCCTCAGTGGAGTGTGGTTAGGGCATCTCTGTTGGTCTTCATTTTCTTCCATCGTGTATTTTGTTTAGTTCATGGCATGTCGACCACCGCTTTAGATGGTGAGCTCGTGTTCAGCCCCAGCACCATGACCAGAGTTCAGTGAATTCCTGGGTCATTTGAGTTTAGCCTCAGTGAGTGTTTATTCTTGAGTGATCAGGTGGATGGTGTTGTTTTTCCTAGAGTAATGCTTCTCACACTCCAGCTGTGTCAGAATCCACCGGGCAGCTCGTTATAAAAACTCACCTTCCCCTAACTTAGGTCTTGGGGTCCTATGGACCTGTGTTTCTAACAAGTTAGAGGCTGCTGGTCCCAGGACACTCCTTCCAGAAACACTGACCTTGAGAAACACACAGGTTTGCCGCTTTGCCCTGGAAAGCTGCAGTTCAGCCCTAAAGGAGGACATGGGAATGCAATTCAGGGACATTAAGTCAGCGGATGAACCAATTGGAAAGTATTTGGGGTCAAGGTTGCTTGGAGTCTTGAACCTAATTTTTTTTCCAAACAAATTCCCTTTCTCAACTAATCTTAAAGCTCCCAATTATAAGAGGCACTGCTATTTTATATAAAGCCAAGAAATTTAAAAGGTTTTTAATTAAGCTGCAACACAGGGCTTTCTTATCCCTTGGAATCTTTCTTTTATACTTACTGAAAGAACCCTTTTAGACCTAATTAGACGGCTTTTACATATTTTACTGCTTTGGGTACCTAGAATGGAAAATGCCAGCAAGCCCATGGGTTCAGGTTTGCCTTAAGTGTCTTCACATTGAGTCTCACTTTTTGGAACCCTTCTTGACTCAGTATCATCAGCCTCTGTGCATTTCTACACTGCATGCCTCAGTTTTCACACCAGAATCCTGCAAAGACCCCATTGCTGCCCTGTAGTCCTCCCCTGCCTCCTGGCTCTGCTTCCAGGAATGTTGCTAACATGTCCACCTTCCCCCTGACCCTTACCACTGCCATGTGGCTCAGGTCTTCAAGCACAATCCCCTACATTTCTGTATGTAGACCACCCCTGACGCTGTTCATTCTACTGGCTCAGCTATGACACTGTCACCACAGCTGTGTGACTCCAGTTGTCACTGGAGACGTTGAGTTCAGAAACTTTGGATTTGGGAAACAGTTCATCTTCAAATCAGTTTTTTCAAGTGCTCACCAGGTGTAAGACACATGTCTTCACATGCTCACTGGTGATGGGTTGCAGGGATTATTTGAGAAAGTGGGTCCATAGCCTGCTTGTGAGTTTAGCTTATACAGGTTCACAACATGCCTTGTGAGTTCAGCTGCCTTGTGAGTTCAATTTACACATGAGGACCTTGAAGTCTCATCAAGTGTTCTCTTGTTCCTCTGTATTTCTTGAGCTCCCATTATATGCCAGTCACCATTCTAGATACCATCATCTGCTAGAATTACTCAGGGTTAATGCTATACTTGCCACTGCTGGGGGTAAGTCAGAAACAGAGGAGCTCAGGGTTAAATGAGAGGCTCCATAGCTCCTCTGCCCACTTGGGGCCTTGCCACCCTCCTGGGCAAATCTGGGAGTTGTCATTTCAATAATTGATTGAAGGTTTCTTTAGATATGCTTGATAAACTCCTTACCATTGGTGCTTAAGCTCAATCTCTAGCCTGTTTCCCCATTCCTGGAGTTTTGAGGTGGGTGGAGCTAAGAGTTCCTACTCTCTGGTCATACCTGGGTCTTTCTTGCAACTTCCCCCATCCTGGACCTACTTAGGGACTCCCAGCCCCCATCATCTCATTAGCATGGACCCATCATTCTAAAATCATAGGAGTCTTAGGAGCTCTGTGCAGGAACTGGGGACAAAGACCAAGTATATGTTTATCTCAGCCAGGAAATCAGTTAGGCTGGTGCAGTAGGTGCTAAAAAAGCATTTGTGATGTGGCCCACACTGGGGTGTCACTGAGCTAAAGTTTCCATGTCTTTGGGTCTCACGTTCTGGTTTGTCCACATGCAGCTAAGTGTGAGAAACCAGTGCAGATTCCACCCCACTCTGTTTACTGGACTGAGCTTAATCTTCTAAGAAACAACTGTCTTGATTAATTCCGCTCCAGCAGCGAGCCACAGCAGAAAAGTAGGCTCATTACTGTCATCCCTGTGCTGTTTCGGAAGTCCCTGTAATGTCAGAGTCCTGAGCAGCGGTGGTCAAGCCAACCCAAGTAAAGATAACTGTCTGTGTGGGAGGGTGGGCAAAGGAAATGACAAAGAAATACAAACTTTTCATTCCCCGCACATGTTCTCAAAATAGAATATGTGACTTTCAACTCTTTCTTCTTTGAAGAACATTGTTGAGAGACTCTGGCAGAACACTGTAGAAGAAAGAACAGAGCTCTGGGTTTTGATCTCAGCTCTGCCAGTAATTAGCCTGGGGACTATAACTATTAGAGTTCAGTTACAGACAAGAGGATGCATGAGTGAGTTTAAGCAGAATAGGCTGACTTTGCCATTGTTAGGTGGCCTGCAGAATTCTAGAAGTAAAGGCACCGGTGCAAAGCTAAGTTGCTAGGAGGCAAGCAGTCTCCAGACTATGTGAAACTAGACCATTGGAGAAACTAGTTAAGAAACCACTGTGTCCACTCTTTGAATAATCACATCTCATATGATCTGGCTAAAATTTAAGACTGACAATATCAAACGTTGACAAGGATATGGATCATGTGTCTTCATGTGTTAATGCTTGGAGGGTGAAAGGTAAAGGGTTTATCCACTTTAATTAGAAATCTGACAGTTTTTTAAAAAGACAAATAGACATTACTCTCTGATGCAGTAGTTCTCATTATAGTCATGGCCAATACTGAAAATAGTCCACTGCTCTTCAATAAGAGAATAGGTAAGTAGATTGAGGTCTGTTGATTTAGCGGTATGGCACTCATTGAATGAAGAAAGAGTAAACTGAAGCATGCAAAGTATAGATGAACTGTAAAGATGTTCTGCTGTGAAAGCAGGGGGCTTACCGAAAAGAGTATATCCTTTATGACTCCTAGGAAATGGAGTTCTGAGACAACAAGAACTAATTTCTAATGGAAATATGTCAGAGAAGCAGTTGTGTAGAGGGAGTGCTGGTGGGTATCCACTGGAAAAGGGTTGGAGTGAGTTACATGATCACTCTAGACTATTCTGTATCTTGATGGGGGCTTGGGCTATACAGGTATACACATTTGTCAAAACCCCACTAGAGATAAGGGTGACAGTTCATGGGTGATGTGATCAGAGAGAACTGTGGGGTATACAATGGTATACATATATAATATATAATTTATATATATTGTATAGACTATATATACTTATATGGTATGTAGGTATATATAATATATGAAATATAAATATATAAAATATATAAAATCATATTATATATAATAAAAATAATATATATTATATAATAGTATGTATTTTATATCTATACACATATGTATATATAACCAATGAAAAAAATAATTAAGAAAACCTGTACTGGGCTATACCTTTCATGATATGCATCTGCTCTTTCAAAAGCAAAGAAGCCCCTAGTGTATGCATTACTAGGTCCCTAGTGTATGCATGAACACATATAGAAGTGCCTGGGGAAGAATGTACTGATGACTTACTTACTGTCTGAGATACATTTTCAAAAGATGCTGGACTGATGAATGGGTCAATATGACCAAGCCAGAATGGAACTATCTTAGTGGGAAAATGTAGGTAATTAATATACATGTTCACTGTAAAATTCTGTTCCATTACAGTATGTTTGAAAATGTTCATAAGAAAGTGTTCAGGAAAATAAATCCAAAAAATTGGTCTTAGGATGTGTGTTCTCTTCCTCACATATACCAGGTTAGTTGTTTGGAAAGTTGCTCCGGTTCTAGTCACTTTTTTTCTGAGGTCATTTTCTGGGTGCTGTGATTTTCACAGCACTGAATAAAACAGCCAAAGTCAAAAGTGAAGTGACTGAAATCGCTGGGACCAGGGATAGAGTCTGGGTATAGGACTCAAGACAGGGATAGTCCAATAGTAATTCATTTCTCTTATTCTGTAGAGAGATTCAAAATTATCTCTTTGATGTTCCGTGCATTCCATGTATGTGTTTGTGTGTTTGCGCATGTGTGTTTGTGCACACAAGAGAAAGACAGACTAGAAGGAATTTACCGAAATCAGTAGTCACGGGAACTTCCTCTTAGCTGATTTTGCAAGTAACACATCCTCCCAAAAGACCTGAGAGAGAAAATGGTTAACTTCTCTCCTGCAACCTCACTAACAGGTTATAGTGGAAAAAAAAAATTCTTGGACCAGATTCTGTTCTACAAAGAGCCATATGTTAAACAAAACACTCCTCAGTCAGTAGACACCAAATGATTCAAACCACTTTAAAAATATCAGTGATGTCTGCCTTCTGCTCCTCAGATGAGGATCCTGGGGCCCTCAGCGGTGGGCGTGGTGTGGTGACATTCATCTGAAGAGGTGCGAACCTGCACCCCTAAATTGTGTCTACTGTTGTGAACCAAATAACATTGTGAACCAAGTAAATATTGATGTGACTTTCATAAAAATAACACAGTTTTTTAAAAAATCCAAAACTAGAAAACAAACTGGCAAACTCTCTGGCCGTCATCTTGCAGCCACTGGGCTCACAACAGGCAGTGTGAATGTCCCCTTGTGGGGGTGTTGGGCCAAGGATGTCGTTCCAGTGTCTGTGACAAGCTTGCAGAGGGGTCACCCTCAGCTTCCCTCCCTCCCAAGGCCATGGTGATTCCAATCTCTCTAGATAAGCCCTCTTTTTAGGAAAAAGTGGGAAATGGCTCAAGTATTTTAGTTGGGCTGCATGACAGCTGCACGGAGCGCCCTCTGCCCGGGACCCAGCGTTCCCTTGCCAGAGACTCTGTCCCTGATACGCGGGCATCGGACAACCATGGTGTCTTCATTTCATTTCAGGAAACTGAGCAGGCAGAGGGAGCTGGCTCCACATGTAATGCGTCTAAGATTTAATTATTATTTTAATTTGTAAATTTAATTATAACACTTCCCGTTTAAAATTGGGGAAAATGGGTTCTGTGTTAGCCTTTTGCAACAAGACAGTTTCTCTTCAGGAGTGAATTATTGAAATAACAAGGGAGATTCTGGTACAGATAACCCGCCCCCTCCTCACTGGGGGGGGAGAGGAGGAGAGGACCTCTCCCTTGAAGTCTTCCAGATGTCTAGAGAAGCTCAGGGCAACCCCTCCCTGGCTCCTGGTGCGGGGGGGGAGGGTCTCCCCTTTTCTCCCCGGGAGCACCAGGATGGGACAGGAGGAACAGGAGGAAAACTGTTGAGTCCTGGCTTCTGAAGATGCTGCTAACCAGTTGAGAAGGGCGGGGCACCTAGGGAGATGAATGGGACTCAGCCTTTCCCTGCTCAGTTTCTGGAAATGCTTGGAGGTGAGCAGAGAAACACTGATTTAGCTTCTTGCTGACTTGCCTCCTCCGGCCTGGTGGAGTGGATTTTAGTCTCCGTGTCACAAGCCTCCTTACTGCACAACTGATATTTGCTGGTGAGAAGTGAGTTCTGTGGAACCCACCTCGCTGCAGCTATGCCAGCTCCCTCTGACTCATGTCCCATGGGTGACTGCTGTGGTAGGGCCACAATGGATCTATTTTCCAAGTCCTTTCTTTCTCCCATCTTTTAGAAAAGGCTGAACCTTCCTGACCAGTTCTCTTCGCCATCCCTCCAGAGGTCGATCTGATTAGCATTTTGCAACATGGCTGCCTCCATGGGCAGCGATTGTTGGGGAGCTCCTGTGGGATTTATTAATTTTTTTTCTTTCAACATCTACCCCTCCCTCAGGTCAGTGCCTTTTTGGTCCTTGTGCCAAGGCTGCCTGCTAAGCCAGGGCCCTGTGGACTCCAGGGCAGCAGGCTGCTGCCTCTTCCCTTCTCCTGTGGCTACTAGAGCTGGCAGGGCCCCCTGAGCTTTCTGCAGTGCCCAGGCAGGGTCCATGCATGCTTGCTCTAGGCATCCATGAGTTTGTGTGGTGCTGACCAGGTCGAGGAAGAGGTGACACCAAGACAGTTTGTGGGAGCACCAGTGTGGGACCCTGGCCAGTGTTAGCCTGGATGACTGGAGGAAACTCCTGTGCCAGAGAGAGAGACATCCTGCAGTTCCCTGATGGCTGGGCTGTCTTTGTGAGGAGCATCTCAGTACTTCTGTCCTTCCTTTTTCCTCTTCTCTGTCTTCTTTGGTGGTTTGTTCTATCACAGGCCTGACCCAGTCATTGTGTATGTGTGTGTATGTGTACATGTGTATACGGGCGCATGCACACTCACACGCATGATATGCCCATATGTGAGCACACCTGTACATATATACACATGTGCAGGGTCATACATGTGTATGACACATGAGATTGTACATGAGTGTGTGGATGCATATTTGCATGTATGATATACACATGCTTACATGCTATGTAAGTGTATGTGTGTTTGTGTGTGACTATATGTATGCTGTGCATGTGTGTACATGCACATGTGTGTGTGGTATGTGTGTGTATGTGAGAATTCTGGGGTCTAGGATGATAGATACTTAAAAAATTTTTCCATTTCTTTTACTATAACTGATTTTACAGCTATTCTGTCTTCCCTCGAATCTCATTTGGTAATTTATATTATACCTGTTTGTACTTCAGTGACTTGTGCTATTTCTTTCTTTTCTGTTTTTTTTCTTTGCTTTATTAAAAGATGATTCTAGATTGTTCCACAGACTTTATTTTTAATTCCCCATGGTCCACTCTCCCTCTCAGCCTCTCCTGTCTGTTCTCTGTCCTCTCTCATACGCTCTCCCTGAGGGGGGAGGACACATCTCCCTCTAGCTTCCCTGTGCTCTCTTGCTATTGTCCCTGGTGGCCTTAGGTTGAAGGAGTGTTTGACCCTGCCTCCTGCTGATGGTTGTGTAGCCCAGGCACCAGCTTCTGCAGAGGTTAGCTGGCATGGCAGACCCTGGCTCACAGGGTGGTGAGAAGTATTGAGTGACCCTGTGGAGCACTGTCCTTTTGCTAAGCTGTTAGGTCTCCACAGCCTGGCTGCATGTGTGCAGAGGACTTCTCTCCATGTGCTCGGTTCTCTGGTCTCTCCTTGAGGCCAGTGTCCTCAACCTACAGGTGAAGAAACTGGCTGGGAGAGACCAGCCAGTGCTCAGAAGTTCCATGGCACTTACAAAATGAATATGGTATTCCCACCCACCCTTTGCCCATGACCTGATTACTCAAGAAAGCACCCATTGCCCGGGGTGGGGGCGGTGCATGATTCACTGCACATTGTAAGCATTTGAGAGATAGTTTCCCAAAGTCATATTTCTCTCCACCTCAGAGGGCCTTTTCCTTTCCCTGTCTACTTATTGTTCCTGTCACTGGGAATTTGGCTAGGCCTCCTCCTCATACATATTTTCTTTCTGTCTTCTTTACTCTTAGTTCATATCTCTCCTCCCCATCCTCTGCTCCATGTCTGTTTTGTTGTTTTAGTTTCTACCCTCCTCGCTTGCCCCTTCTGCCCCATCCCATTTCATCTCTTTCCAACCTTCATCTATCTCCCTGCTTCCTTCCCAAGCCAATCCCAATATCCCACCCCTGACACCCAGCATGACCCAGGATGGGTGCCAGCCAGGAGTCTGCTGCCAACTGCAGGGAACAGAGCACACAGGGGCTCCTGCTTCAGCTTCTTCGCTCTGAGTCATTCCTGCCTGCAGAGACTGGGGTGCCCCTGGGGCCCGTGGCTAAGATTGGAATTTCCCCAACATCGGAAAAGTTCTGAGATGAATTTTTACATTCTTCCTATCTTCACCAGACACACACAACACATGCATTCACAGTAAATCTGTCAGCCTGTAGAGTAACACACCATTCTAAATGTGAACATGGTAGGAAGAAAGATGGTTACTGTGGGAACTATAGCTTTTCATTTACTGGCTTGGTGCTTCTGGAGGAGCTTTTGCATTTGGAGACATGCCGGGCAGAAGGTGCTACACCTGGCAAAGCCAGGACCAGCATTACCTCGAGAAATCACTAAAAGAGCTTAAGGAAGGAGACCATGAGGCAGAGACAGAGGACAAAGTAGCCTGGAAGGAGGCAGAAGGAATCACTGCCGCTGCTACTGCTGGTTCAAAGCAGAGCTATGTGATCTGGATCACAAAATTCTGAGCTGGAGGCCATGGTGGATACGGCAACCCTGTTCCCTGGTGCCCAGAACTGTCCTCGGCAAGGTGGGCTCACTCATCCCATCCCCAGCACATCCCATGAGGCAGAACTCTCATGCTCTTGACCGAGGGACACCATGCCCTTTCTTCCGCACCTTCTGGTTCCAGAGGCCTGGTGCTGGATCTGTAGTGTCACTGCGCTAAAGCCCCAACTTTGGTCCTTCCTTGCCGTGTTAGCTCCCACTTAGTACTTCTGAGCCTTGATGAGGAAGAGAATCTTTTCAGCTTGTGACTGTGGGGAATATGAAGTGAGAACAAGTGTATGGGCATTCTCTAGGCCTGCTGTGATGTTTTATGTTTACCTACCAGGGAACAGTGGCGTGTGAGCCCGTGTTTGAAGACGGATAGGACAAGACTTAATATTTTTAATTTATCAGTGGGCAGGTTGGCAAGGAGCCGACTTGACAACCAGCTTCCCACCTCCTCCATCCTCCCTGGGAGCCCTGTGTGCTCCACAGCTCCTCCCACCACCCTCCAGTACCCGCTGAAACTGAACCTTCAACAACACCTGCTGGGGTGTTTGGAATTGGCACAGCTTCCGGTGGTGCTTGCTTGAGCAGGGTGGGGTGTCATGCCTTCTTAATTATGCTTTCACTCAGCAAATGTTCGTCTTGCACCTACTATGTGCCCATTGTTCTCAGCTCCAGGGGATGCCTTCATAACTAGGACATTCTGTGTCTTCATAAAAGGTTATTTTCCAGTAAAAGAAGCAGATGAGAAATAAATCCTAGCAGCTGGCAATGGTCATACCTGTAATCAGTCAAAGTAAAGGGCTAGACTTAGGGACTGAGTGGGGAGTAGGGTATTAGGTCTGAGAGGACCTTAAAGAAGAGGGCCTCCTGGAGAAGAAGCTGAATGGAATCGGGGGAGAAGGGGTCAAGCTAAGATGCAGTATCAATAGGTGTGCAGTCCTGAGGCTGAACAAGATTGATGTGTGTCAGGGACAGCAAGGAGGAGATGAGGACAGAGAGTTGAGCTTGTGCCCATGATGCAGAGCCTATAATGCTGATACAGAAACCAGCTTCTGTTCCAAGCCAGCTATCAATACAGGTTACTGGATAAAATATGGGGCAGCCAGTTCAATTTAAATTTCAGATAAACCACACATAATTGTGTACTTTGGATGTAACTGAGGATCTTATATTTTTATTTGCTATGGCCACCTTGCCTCACACAGCTCAGAGCATGCCTGCTGTGTGGAGACAGCATTGGCTATAAGGCAGATTGCAGTCAAAGATACTTGGAGGGATTGTACTGCCCCTTTGAGTGGGATGGGGGTGCAGTGGTCCACATGGAGTTGCTGAGAACATGATGTCTAGGGGATTCAGTAATGGATTGGATGTGCTGGGGAAAGAGGAGCTCAGGCAGGTCACCTTAAAGTCCTTATTCATAAGAAAAAACATTGATTCTCAAAGCTTGGTCACCTGCCTACCACCTGCTGACAGGTGTATACCTGAGTTCAACAGTTAAAGTATGGGCTGAAAATTCAGTTGGTCATAGAGAGGCAAGTATTTTTATTGCACTTGTTTTTGTACTTGGTAAATATATATATATATATATATATATATATATATATGTATGTATGTATATATATATGTATGTATATATGTATATATATATAAATATATATATATGCACTTTGGAGAGAATGGGTCATAGGTACTATCATAGATGAATGCAAAGGTTTTAAAATACTAAGTCCCCCTGTCCTCTGACTCCACACAACTAGGGAGAATCATGCAGGGATCATTTTGCAGCTGGGAAAGTCAAGGCTCCAGAATGGGACAAGCATGCTCTCAAGTTGGTTGGTGTCAGGATTATTTCTCTGTTCTTTGTGATGTTCCAGACTTGTGAGCACCAGACCCACCTTCAGTGCTGAGCAGGCATTGCTGAGATGAGTGACATTTTCCCAAACTCTCCTGGTTCCAAGTACCGGCATTAGAAGCCAATTCTGTCTGATTCTGTTACTTCATGAAATACTGGTGTTTTCTATCTCCGAAAGGAATAAAACCCCTTTAGGGGGTTGATCAAAATGCACCTTCTGAGTTCCCTGCCTGGGACTTGTGTTCCATCAGGTTGGGGTGTGCATGGGGAATGGTGGTTGATTGGGTGCCATGTTTCCTGTATTGGTTTTGACAAATACAGCATGACCTTGCCTTAACTATGCCAAACATGGAGGACTCCTCATTTCCCCAGACCAGAAAGGACTGCTTAGGATCCAGAAGTTGGGAAGAGGGATGTTGTTTGGAGTGCAGTGGGAGAGTGTGTGTTGCTCTTACATTTTTGGGTCTGTCCACATAGATGCTTCCAAGTGCCTTCCGCAAAGCAGGGGGAATCTCTTTGGGTTTCTTCTGCATATTAACTGCTCTACAAGTTGACATTGGCTGAGCAATGTCTCCCCTTGGGGACCCTTATCCCAAGGGTCCCCAAGCCACCATCCTGGGCCCCCTTCTCACATGGGACCTGTGCAAGAGGGGCCCCAATCCCCACACTTTCCTCTCCCTCACTTGTTTCTCTGAATGCACCTTATAAGGAAGAGTTCAGAGTGGCTGTGTTTGGGTTGGTTCTATGGTGATCCTGAGGGAACTCTGTGCTCTTGGGACTAAGAGAAATATGTTGGTGGGTGCCTGACACTTCTACTCTAGACACCTGGAAGTCTGGAAATGAAGTCTTAGAGCCTTGCTTGAAAAAGTACATGTGTATCTTGTGTGTGTGTGTGTGTGTGTGTGTGTGTGTGGTGGGAGGAGGATGGAGAGGAGGGGATGGGAAGAAGATAACTGTGGGAAGTAGTCTTTGGAGGCTGGGGGAGAGGTTGCAGCAGGGAGGATAGGGTGGCGAAACATGATGCACTCTTTGCTGTTCAAATGGATATTGGCTGGCCTGGTGACATAATTCTTAATCCCTGGGTGCACTTGTCAGCACCTTATATACACTTTACCCACAGTGTGATCAGCACTGAAACCCCATACTACCTGTGGGGTTTCTGCTGTCACAAGCTGTCCCTAATATCCCAGCCCCTTTGCTTACAGGTAGTACTACTTAGGAAACTAATGCAACACGAGATTCCACTTGGGAGAAAATGTTTCCCTGGTTTTGATTCTGGAGGATAGGTTGTGCCCTGTGGTGCCAGAAACACGGGGGCATAGAAAACACAGGCATCTGGTTCCTTGTACTCTTTCTGATTCCATAGTTATCTCATAGTTCTCTTATGAACATGTAAGTTTGTCATCAGGTGTGCAGGAGAGGAGGTCTGTCAGGCATAGAAGGGAGGGGATGCCAGGGAGAAGGAGTCTGGAGAATGCTATGCCACGTCCCTTCCCAATGCAGCCCACACTCACCTGCTCTCCAGCCAGGGATGATTTCTGATACTGCTGACTCCAGAGCAAGCACACCGGACACTAAATCTCACTTCATGTCTTATAATTGCTGCTTGCTGTAAAACTGTTGTACTATTGTTTCAGGATGGTTTGCCCTCAGTACCTTCCCACCCTACCAGCTTTCATGCTGAAGAACTATGTTCTGGCTCAAGCATCCTTGCTGCTCAAACCACTGTGGGATTAGGGTTGCACCACAAGACTCCATCAGGGCTTTTACTACAGCAAAACTCCTGGTTCTTGGCCCAAACTGGGCTTTTCAGCAGGGGCTCCAGAGAGGATCCCCACTATCTATATAGTTAACTATATCTATATAATTAAACTGCCAGGAGCAGAGACAGACCCAGTAGGTAGATGGTGCAAATGGCAACTCCATCATTTAGTAGCTGTGTGACTTTAACACCTACCCATACTGTTCCTTTGGTTCCTCTTCTCTGAAAATGTAGCTAATAACAACAGATGTCTTATGGTGCTATAAGGATAAAATAAGTTAAAAATGCAAAGCGCCTAATACAATCTTTGTTAGGCAGGAGATTAGAATGCATTACCTATTTTATCTGCTTTTAGCACCCTCATTGTTGTTAGTATTTTGTGATCCCTTTCCCTAGGAACACAATTTTCACAAGGCATAAATGATCTTCCTTATAATATTACTTGCCTGTGCAAATTGGTTTGAATAAATATCAGGAAGAGTACAACAGACTTATATAATATTGCTAACAAAACTGCCAAATTAGCTTCAGTTTTAGTGACATGATTTTGACATGTGATACTGTGTCGCTATCCAAAAATAAATGTGGCATTGCTCACTATGGCAGAGAATTTGAAATACCTGTAGGCTACTCTGTGCCTTCTTTTACTCATTAATTTTCTTTTGGGGTCAGAGAACCCCATGTACCTTTGTACCATGGTACAAAGGTTTCTTGGCTTCTGTATGACATAACTGCTTTATTTATGTATCTAGTCTCTCTTTGTTCTCTTCTCCTTTGCCTAAACAGTTAAGGGGGGGTGAGGAAGAAGACAAAAACTAGAGATGAGTATGACCATAAACATAGGTGCAAAAGTGGACAGTGACATTGGACTCCCTTATAAGATGACTGCCAGACAATCCTGAATGCTCTTCTACCAAATCTAAAAAGATTATTAGCAAACAAAATGGAAATTTAAACTAACAAATAATTTTGGAGAATACATGGAATCTCCACCCACCATTACATTTGCAAAGTGGAAATGCCCAAGGGAATATTGGGTGGAGATCAAGTTGACAGAATTAGTCTAATATGAAGGGCTAATAATGATGATTGTTACTATGGTATAAGCCATGGTCGTTCTCTCATAACATAGGGACTACTTCTTACAGCTAGTGCTTAAATATTGCTTCCTCTATGGAGACACAGTTTGGTAGCTTTCTGTATGTTTTCTGATTTAGTTTCCTCCCCCTTTTTGCAAGGTAGGTGTATGAGTATTTAACACAGGGTGAAAGTGAGATACAGAAAAATTCAGCCAGGGACTTAAGGACACTAGCTAATAAACAATCAAGATTTGGGATTTAAACCCAGGCAGTCTGGCTCCAGATCTCTGGCTTTTAACAACTTAAGATATGAATTAACTTTCCCACACCTCTTTTAATAGCTGCCTACTAAAATAACCAATGACCCATTGCCATTATTCCCAGCATGTATTTGGGGACTGACAACTTGTTAACATTTAATATTCAGAGCGAGACTGCCACTGCTATTTGACAATTTCAGACATAAATCCACCTTAAAGATGTACAAGTACAAATTATGCAATTTGATTTTTAAGTGCTTTTCCAGCAATATAAATAATGAAGTGTGTTGGAACTGGCAGGTATAGTACATTAAACTGAGTGCAATTAAAACACTGTGATATTTTTAAATTAACAAGAAAAAAATAAGTGGCAAAATCATGGAATCTGAATCTGTCTTCTTAGGCTCCTCTGGTGGATGGCTGGGTAGGTGACGGCACAGGACATTAGTAACGTTTCTGCTCTGGATCTCAAGTGCGATGATAGTCACATTTAACACAAAGAGCACTTTGATTTGGCTTCCACTGAACAGGCAGATGACATTTCCAACAACATCATCTTTTCAGTTTTTTTGAAAGCAGATGACAAGGGGGTATTCTGAGAAGACATCTGAGTTGCAATAATGACTTGCCTTCTGGGTAATGTCTCATTGAGACATCTGAAAGTCAGGATTCTCTTTGCTAGACATGAGAGGAATCTGCATCGTTCACACTCATGAGCGGGCTTCGCCCTTTCCAAAAGCCAAGAATCTGTTCATTGGGAACCAGGAGGGTGGCACAGCTGTTCAGATTGTTTTGCACGTCCTTCTGAAAGCCTTGAGATGGAAGAGGGAGAGCTACTCTCACCGGTAATTACTGTAAAGCCTGATCGATATGTGTTTGTTTAGCAAAGATCTCTTCTGATGCCCCCTCCGTTCTGAAGTTAGAAGGATCCAGGTCCCTGACTGATTTGGTTGTTAACACTCATCTATCTCCATATTGCCTGAAATGTGTTCAGGGGGTCCCCTGGAGTGGTCCTTTCCCTGGCCACTCTCTCCCAGTGCTTACTACCCAGCTAGCTCAGTGTTCAGGGTTTTCATGGAAATTCCATTTCTTGGAAACTGGATGCCTGTTCCACAAGATCTGGTTTAGAGTGATCCAGATGGGCCTGTGAATCTAAAAAAAAAATGCCTTGGACAGGAACATTACTCCTCAATGTGAAGTCCTGAGGGGTCTCCTGCAAAGGCTACAGAGCAAAACACTACAAGTAGAGTGGTGTAAGCAACAGAAATCTTGTTAACATTTCTGGGGGCCACTCATTCAAAATCAAGATGTCAGTAACACTACATCCCCTGTCAGAGTGCAAGGGAGGTATCTGTTCCAGGTCTTCCTCCCAGCTTCTAGAAGATTCTCTGACTTCGTGAAGATTGTCCTAGATTGTGGCAGCATAGGTCTTCATGGCATTCCTTTGTGTGTCTCTTCCTAAATTCCCATTCAGTGAAAGTTAGGCTCCCCTTCTCTACTCCAGTACAAGCTCTTTTTCATGAATTACATTTATAACTACCCTATTTCCAAATAAAGTCACATGTTGAGATGATACAGTTAGGATTACAACATACCTGTAGTCAGTCAAGTGGCCAGTTGTAAAAGATGGATGCATGCATTCTCTCTTCAGCAACTGACTGAGTTCTTACTTGGTGTCAAAGTACACAAAGACACCTGAGATAAAACAGTGAGCAAATAGACAAACACATGTGGGAGATAGGTGCTAAGTAAAAAGCATGCTGTCAAGCAGTGGTATGTACAATGAAGAGAGATAGGATGGCTACGGTGTATGGGAGGCTGCCTGAGATAGAGGGGTACCCAGGTGTGCCCAGAATGGTGGCATTTGGGCAGAAACTGCATTGAAGTGAAGAGTAAGCCATAGAGAGATTTGGGGAATGCATGCTCCCTTCAGAGATGAACAGTGGATATATAATCATTAAATAGTATGTGCTTGTAGAATCAGTTTCAGAAGATGTTTGGAGAAGAGGTTTATTTTTAAAATACCCTGGGCATACTACGGAGGGAACTCTGATAACTGGAGATGGGCAGGCACATTAGGGAGAGTAAGGTAGGTTAAATGCATAGTGGAATTCTCAGGATCTTCTGTCACATTTGATCTGAATGCTGGCCTGGAAAACCATTTCAGAGGCCTCTGGGCATTCTAGCCTTGTTTGAATCCTACATTCATGTGGTTTCAAAGAGACTCCAAGTCCATTCAGAATTTCCTCCTGCCTGACATGAAAATGAACCTCCACACCCAGCATCTCCACTGGGTGCTGCATTCAGCCCTGTCTGGAACTACTTCTTGGAAATGTACTGTGGTTGCTTCTAGTTAATAAACCTTCCTGCTGCTGAACAAGCAACTCCAAATCTAGCTCACTGTCCATGGAGATCACTTATATCCTGCCCATACTGCCTGTGTATCCTTGTTGACATGTTTCATGACCTAAACCAATGCATCTCAAGGTTGATTATATGACAGAACCATCTAGTGAGTTCTGGATGGCTGATTTCTGGTTCATAACCTATTCCTGCTGAATTGGAGTTTTGTGTGTGGAGACCTAGCAAGTAAATAATTAATAATATGTTTATGTGTGATATATAATTATAGGTTGTAATTATATATGCTATGGAGTATAATTATATATGTTATATTACACATTATGTAATGATAAAATCCATGTATATACTCTAAATATATACATGCATATGTGTATATATATATATATATACATATATTTATATACTCTAAAGATAGTTCTGCTCCTAAGAATAACTCCTGAAGTGTTGACCCTGTTCCCCTGTAGTCAACGTTTTCATTAATAGACCATCAAGAAAAAGGATTCAATGGGAATGTCACTTCTGTTTCCCACAGAGGTAAAACTCTCTCTCCAATGGACCTCTCCCTCATGGTAATTATGCAGGTTCTTTTCCACAGTGCTTGTGCTCAGGTGCACGGGGACTGTCTCATAATAACTGTGTTCTGCTCAGATCTCTGCATGCCATTAAGAAATGCAGGGAGATCCAGGTCAGCTTGGAGACCCAGCAAAGAGAGAATGAGCCAGTTCTAGTGATGGTGCTAAAAACAGAACTGGAGCACATTTCTCTTCTCATCCCTTCAGGATGATTTGGACAGAGGTGTCCTATTCTGGCATCTCCAGAGTGAATAATACTTTGCAACTCCAGTCATCTCCTCCTCCCAGATGTTTGCTTGTGCATTCAAGTGATTGTTTATACTGAGTCACCTGTACACAGAAACTCCCTTGTGCCCATTTGCCCCTCCTCACCCTACTAGAATTCATTCTTTCCTTTATTTCTTGAACCCTCCCCTCTGTCCTTTATGGGGACAAAAAGCAGTTTCCACAACTGTCTGAAGAATCTGCCCTTCAGAAAAGTCTTCTCCACTATTAGTTTTGTAGGTTTGCATATTGAATTTTTAATCTATATGATTATTTGTATCATGCTAACTTGGTCTCTCTCCAAATCCTTTAACTCCTTCCTAAATTGAATAAATAGCCTGCTAATTTTTAGTAACATTTTTATTCCAGCTTGCATGGCTCTCCTTCAGACCCTTCCCACTCAGACCTCTCATACCCCTCCCTCTCATATCCTTCCCCCTCAAACCCTCCCCCCTCAGCCCCTCCTCCCTCTCTACTCAGAGAGAGGAGGGTCTGAGTGGCAGATCCTCCCCCTCAGGTTTCCCCCCTAGACCCTCCCTCCTCAAATCCTCTCCTCATACCTTGCCCCTCAGACCTTCCCCCATCAAACCCTCCTCCCTCAGATTTTCCCCCCAGACCCTCCCTCCTCAAATCC
>PVHY01020392.1:0-25647 GCA_004024945.1 Uropsilus gracilis | reverse complement strand
CCCCCCCCCCCCACTGTCTTCTGTTTAAGATTGCAGGTTTTAAGGACAGGTAATGTTAAAATGGGAGAATGACCTTAGCTGGAATTTCCCTTTAGGGGGATGCAGGGGGAAGAAAGAAGTGTAACAGATTTCCTGGAAGGCGGGAAATCAGGGTATATAAAGGGTGTGCAAACAAAGAGAAGGGGATTTGATTTGATTCTAGGCAATTGGATTGGGATTTCAAAATGGAGAGGAGATGGGAATCAGCCATCTTGTAAAGATGTGAGCCATGTGAGCTAGGCCATGTGGCCACTGAGGGCCTGCAACCCTCAGCTGACCCAGACTGGCAGCATGTGTGCTAAATGCAGTTAAGGAATTTGCAGATTAGAACTTTGTGTTGGAGTTTGTTTTTGCTGAGTTTAACTTGTGTTTGCAAGAGGCTGTGCAAAAGTTAGGCCTGAGAAGAAAGTGAACTTTGCTGGTTTGGCACCATGGAGTTTCTGCTACCTGAAGGTGACAAGGAGAAGACAGCGTGGAAGACAACGAGGAGCATTTAAAGGAACATGTCTTCAAGCGTCTGGAGGTGGACTCTGTCTGGACATTGGTGAGATGGTCAGGACTGAGAGACTGAGGATATTTGGGGCAATCTGGGAAAGGACTTTGGACAATACTGAGAAAGGTTTTGGACAGTGTTAAAGTATTTTGAGTTTTACATGTTTTTTTTGTAATTATTAGGATAATTAGAAATCACTTTGCTAGAAATAAATTAGTTTGCACTGCACTGATAGTCTTACATTGGTTTGGTATTTTGGTTGAGAAGGCTGGGGATGGTGGTAAGAAGCCACAAGTGGAAAGTTTAAACTGTGTTTTAAAGTTTTTCTTTTCTGCAGTTTTTGGAGCTGAAAGCAGAGAGCAGCTGGCTGGCTTTTGCATATCAATGGTAAAGGTGATCAGTGAAAATGCTAATGAAGAGTGTGTAGCCTGCTTTGTAAAAAGTAGCAGGCAGATAGCTGTATCCAGTTAAGTAAAGTTAGAAAGTCTCTTTATACCCTGTTTCAGTTGGCGACCCCGAGGATTTATAAATCCAGAAGAGCTTAGGTAGGATGTGGGAAGAGCCTATAGGTGGCAGTAACAACCTGCTGTTGAGGCATCTGGGTGAAGGGCAAGTCTAAGCAGGATCTTTAAACTCAAATAGGCTTTGAGCCTGTAAAAAAAAATATCCCACTTTTTCTTTTAAGCCTGTAGTCTCTGGGGAAACTGTGGTAAAGAACACAGATGCTTTGGTCTCACATACTGTGCAATTTTGTGCAAAGTCAAACTGGAGAGTGTGCATGAGTAAGGGCAATGGGCTTGCCAGGAGATCTAACAGACAGCGCCAAAGTGAAGCTCCAAAGTGCTTCGAATAGGGGCTTGTGGGGCCTAGAACTGATCAGCCCATGTCTCCCCTCTAAGAACTTTCCAGACTTTTTTCTCCAGTCTCATCAGGTAGTAGGAAAGGAACCTTGTCACCATATCTTCTGGCTAGTTCAAGGCAGGCTCCTTTAGATCTGATTGACTACATGGAAAAGTCAGTAAGAGGCAATAAGGAAACTACCTGATGACACGCCTACGTTAGACACGCCTACGTTAGACACGCCTACGTTATCTGCTGTATTTAGAATGGAAGCTATTGAGAAGTAAACATGTGTGCTTCCTACTTCTAGGCGCTTCTCCCCAGGCTCATACCACGTACACAGTGGACACTCCATAAATGTTGCCCGAAGGAATGACTTCATGGAAGTAGAAGATGATCTTCAGTATCCAATTCTGCTTTCAGTGACCCAGTTGGTTGGGATTCTGACCCTTCTCTTCTTTCCCCTGTTCGGAGCAAACTAAGGCGTTTCCCCCACTCCTTGTCTTAAGCGAGGCTCAAGGCTTTAGCAATTGAGAAAAGAGATTGTGTGAGGGCCCTCCCTGAGTTCTCCATGCATATGTGAACTGGCTTCATCCCACTGAGAACCAGCTACAGTAGCAAAGTCACTACCACAGTCCCCAGGCGGAAGGCACACCACGGTGGGGGAGCAGCAGGATGTGCCTAAATTCACAGCTAATCTGCACCCCAGCTGATTCTCGCTGCTAAGAGATCAGGAGAGAACCTATTAGCAACTGGAAACCAGTTTGTTAGACCCATGGTCTTGGAGTTTTGCAAAAATTAGGACCCTGACACCCAGGATGCACCAGAGACCAATTAAAGCAGAATCCCAGGGACTCTGCTATCAGGAATGTCTTTCAACTGCCCTAGTGATTCCCTTATGCAGCCAAGTTTGAGGAGTGCTTTCTAGCCTTCCTCTTAAAGTGCCCACCACAACCCAGGAGCATCAGTACAATCTGGGAACTGGCTAGAAATGTAGGGTCTCAGGCCCCACCCCAGACCTACAGTTTCACTGCAGTGCGGTGAGAGCCTCGGGCTGATCATTCACACTGATGTATGAGATACACTAATTTAGGGCTTAGCTGTTTAAAACTCTCACTAGTCACCCTTGGCTCCTACTAATGGCACTAAGTTTTAATAGACAAGATTGGGCGCATTCAGGGTGGTATGGCCAGACATGGTGGTGCACGCCTGTAGTCCAAGCACTGGCAGCAAGAGGCCTGGGATCGCTTGAGTTCGCGGACTTGAGACGACCCCGGGCAACATAGCAAGACCTGTCTCGAAAAAGCAGCCAGGTGTGGTGGTGGGTGCCTGTAATCCCTGGGAGGCTGAGGCTGAGGCTGGGGATCGCTTGAGTCTGTGGGATTGGGACTACCCCAGGCAACATAGCGAGACCTAGTCTCAAAAAAAATAAAAGTTCTTAATAGACAAATCCCAAAACTCAACCAAACACCGCAGAATCAACCTGATTTCTTGGCCCCCAAATGATCTCAGTGGAAGTTGTGTGCTTGTATTTCCCATTGTTTGGGGATCTGAGGAAGAAAAAGGAAATTGTTCACCATTTCTAACAGCTGAGTCCATTCCAGAAAAGGCAGAAGAGTGGCTCCAGGCTTTCCTCCTCCCTCTGAGAGACAGAGGAGCAGTGGAGGGCCACCTGGGCACATTAGCTGAGTGACAAAGCCCTCCAACCAGAGGTGTCCAGACCTTCAGTGCATGTGACATAGACACACAAATGATACCAGCGGCCTCTGTCCCAGTGAAGGCCTTGTCATTTGTCATAAGCTTTCTGACTCTAAAAAACGTCTTTACTAGTTCTCACACTTACCTGCTGTGGTTTTAGAAGGCCACTGACTTCAATCTGTCTGTACCAAAGTTCTTCAAGCTTCTCTGCAGGGTGTGTATGAGTGACTTTTTTTTTTTCTTTTGAGCAGTACTTTTTAAGCCCTCGTGTACTCCCTATGCGGTGATCACATCACCTTGTCGTTAAACCCGAGAGCCTGGTCCTAGGACAGTTCATCTCTGCAAGTCAGCGGGAGAGGAGGCCCAGAGGATGTGACGGCATGGGACAAATTTGGAGGCAGTGGCTGGCTCTGGGAAATTGCTCTCTGAACCGATTTTCACACCTCTGAGCTGGAGAAAATCATCTCTATTTCACACGAGGATTAGCTGAGCAGCTGGCGGGCACTGACATGACAGAAAGGGATGTGACGGCTTCTGACTACAACGTAAAAAATTTCCCAAGACCGTAGCAGTTACAACAGGGATTATTTTTCATAGGGTCTGTGGGTCAGGACATAGCTCGGCGGAGCGCTCACACACAGGCTGTTGGGACTGGAGTCTTCCAGGAGGCCTTGGTTCCTGTCACAGATCTCTCTTCAGGGCTGCTGCCCACAGAGTGATGAGAGAGAGCACCATGATGCCTTTGGAGACCTCGCCTAAGAAGTCACATCCCATCATGCCAGCCGCCCTGTGGGTCACACGAACTGGCTTACAAAGAAATGTTTAGACCCTCACTCACTATGGGTTCTCACAAGGCCAGCTAGAGCCTGGGGGTGTGGAACCGCAGGAACTGGGAGTCTCAGAGCAGCAACAAAAGGAATTTTGGAGCAGTATAATGCAAACAGTCCTGTCACCAGTTGTAGGCATCAGGCTCACCAATCTGTATAGTTGTTCTAGCAGTTTACAGACACACCAGGCAGGCCAGGGCAGGTCAGGGCTAGGGGGACTGGGAGGCAGGTTAGCCGCCCAGAAATCTTCATACTCTCTCGTGCTCACTCTTCCCGTGCTTATGCCATTGCATGCTCCTGCTCTCTGTGCCCCTTTGGCCCCTTGCTTCTAGGCCCAGGTGTGCACACTTACACATGCACCAACCACTGGAACGCACAATCATGGAGGCAACTCAATATTCCCGATGCTGGTTCTATAGGTTAGTGGAGGAAAAATCCTGACTAACTCAGCTACCCTACAATCAGGCATCAGAATTCAAAGTAGATGAAACTGAGAATAGACGAAAAGAGCCATCAAGTAAATCAGGAGCCACAGGAGCAAGAAGAGGGAAGGCAGTTCACTGAAGCTGAAGGGACTGGAGAAGGAGGGTGAGCCAATTAGGGTCAGCTGTAAGTGACAGAAAACCCAAAGCAACGGAAGCCGAAATGACATAGAACCTCAATCTGTTTTAGTAACAAATCTGGAAGTCATCTGTCTGCAGTTTCCGGACCCTCAGGGATGCAGAGTCCTATCTTGCTGCGCCATCGTCCTCAACATGTGACTTCTACCTCAAAATAGGCAACTGTGACTCCAGCCATGTGTTCACACTCCCAGTCAGTGGTGTAGAGGGAGGAGCAAAATAAATGTACCCTCTCCCTTTAGGGCTGGGGTTCTCAGTCTTGGTATTGTTGACTTTTGGGGTGATTTAGTTCAATCTGGCAGGGGCCACGCTGTTGATGGTGACATTAACAGAAACCTTGATTCTACCTACTTAATAGATGCCAGTGTGACACACCTCCCCACCAGGTGTGACAAAAATGTCCTGAGACATTATCAACTGTCCCTACCTGGGGGAAGCAGAAGTCTCCCCAGGCAGAGAACCACTGCCTTTAGTTCACATGCTGACACTGCACCTGTTCTCTGTGCATGTGTGCCATTGAGGGAACTTGGTCACAGGGACAATTCTTAGCCGCCAGTATGAGGAAATGTAATCTTTAGTCCAGCAGCTAGAGATCAGGAGTTTTAGTTCTACAAAGAAGATGAGAAGAGATACCGGCAGAAAGAGAAAGTGCAAGAGCTCAGGACTACTTTGACAACTTAATCGTAGCTCCCAGCTCCTAGCTACTGATTATGGAGGGAGCAGCGTTCAGCAGGAGGAAGCTCCTGGACGGTGGGATAAAGACTCTTCCCAGATGCTGGGCCTTCAGCTGAGAAAGATGAGCACTGGACTCTCACTCATCGCCACTGAAGATGAGGTCTTCGCTGGGGTTAAACATAGGTGACCGGCACAGTGTTCCCTAGTCACCCTTGACCATGGAGATCTCCTCTTCACTTTCTATGCTCTTGAGGCAGAACCCATGCTGTTCCCTCTCTCCCTTCCCTCCCTTTAGATGTGCTTATCAGAGACCAGGATGTTGAATCAGGAGACCCACAGAGCTGGCCTGGTCCTGCCACCAATTTAGGGTAAGTCACTCAAGTCACTCCACCTCTTTTGCTTCCAGTCCTCAGGTGGAAGCAAGTGCTGACCAGGAGTTCCAGGGTCCTCACTAGCTCTAAAATGCCCACTTCTCCAAAGTGCAGAAGACTGCAGGGAACAGAAGAGTGACGCCCCACCCGTTACCCCCCTGGCTAGGCATCAACACAGGCCCCTGCTGAGTCTCTGTCTGCCAGATTTCCAGCCCTGTGCAGGCCCAGCCTGGCAGACATCCCCTAGACCCCCTTCCCTGCCCCAGAGAGGCCTGCTTTGGGAAAACGCCATATGCTTCGACAAATCTCAACTCCACATGTGCTACCTGTCCCCAGGTCGTGGCGGAAACACAGCTTCCTGGGGGGGTCAGTTGAAGCCTGAAAGAACCCTTGGGGTGGCCCACAGGTGGTTTTGCTTCACTTGTCACATTCCATATCCTGTTTAAATTTGTTTCACTAATGAAAGGTGTTTTCATTTCTTGATTTGTCTACTAAGTACTGTTAGTACTGTTTGCTCACCAGTTAAGTTACTCTGTGGACCCGGGAAGTAGGAAAACAAATAAGTCACAGACCCTCTGTCCCTGGCCTTCCTGGCATCCGTGATCATTTCCTACCTGATTCTCCAGTCTTATTTCCCCCCAAAGGCTGCCTCCCTTGTCCGTCTGAGACTAGTTCTCGCTATGTTGCCCGGAGTAATCCCAATCCCACAGACTCAAGCAATCCCCACCCTCAGTCTCCCAGGTAGCTAGGATTACAGGTGCCGGCCTCTATGCCCAGCCTGTGGAAGTTTTGTAATGTGCACACACTCAGCTTGAACAGGGACACCGCCCTGCCCTGCCGTACATACACACACATCAACACATGTACACTTATACACAGGCATTCACTCACAACGCATCTACACACACAATACACAGATGCACTCATATAGCATGCACACACACCCACACCCTCTGGCTGTGGCTTTCTCATTCTTTCGGACTCAACTTCAAGGCTCCTTCCGCAGGAAGACCTTCCTTGACTGTCCGTTCCCCCTCAGCTGCAGACTAGGCATGCACAGCCTGACCTTCCCTTTAAAACACACACCCCCTTCTAGCTTCCTTTAAGTCTTTGTCTCCCTCAGGGGGTAAAGTTCTGGGGATGTTTCTGGATCCCTACATCGCTGCTGGTTGGTCAGCTCTCACACACAGCAGGCCCGTGATAAGGGACGCGTGAATATGAACACCTGGGAGGACAAAACTGTGAAAGGGAGAGACTTGTAGACTATATTCTGTCAGGCCTGGACCAAGAATTCACATTCACAAAGGTGTGGACAGCCCAGTAGAAGGACTGGCCACTGGGACAGGGAAGAGAGGGTGGGGAACCTCCTGAGGAATGTGTGTCTTATCTTGAAGGAGCAGGAATGAGAAAAATGGAAAGAGTAACCCAACTGGAGGAGTAAGAAAAGACCGGTCGTGAGGCCTCAGGCACTCAGGGCCTGGGGTGGGGGTGGGGGACAGGGTGGGGGGGGTGTGTGTGGAGAGGGGGAGGGGGCCCAGACATGCTCAGGCATGGCCGGCAGGGGGTGCTGTGAGCTCTGGTCTTTGTCCTTCTCTTCACTGGAGCTCTGACCAGTTTCTCCCCCTGCTCTGCTCTCCCCACCGGTCCTCACTCCCTCACCTCTTGAGTGCTTGTCATCTTGGCTCAGGAGAACTTAAGGTGGCAGAGAATTCCAGAAAGCAGAATTGTCCTTTCTCTGCTCCCTCTCTTTCCTTCCTTCACCAAATTCAACTATTCAGAGAGCCCCTTCAAGATGTCAAGTGTGGGAGAGAGCATTTCTTCACACCCTGAAATGTCTGAAAGATGACTCCAGCCCTAAACAGAAACGATTCCACTGGACTGGGCTGTGGGCGAGGGAGGGAAGCAGAGGAGGGCTGGCATGAGGGCAGAAACAGCTCAGGATCCCCAAGCAGGCAGGAATCTTAGGGAACCAGATTAGTGGGATAAGCAGAAAGAGGGCACAGAAAAGCAGACTAAGCCCCTCAAGCTTCGTTCTTTAAATGATGCTGTCTCCTGTGCTTTCTGAGATGTGAGACTGTCAGCAGGTGCCCAGCCTTCCGGCTGCCCCACAGAGCAAGGGAGACAGAGCTTAGGGTAGAGAAAAGCATCATGGAAGGGATGCCTATAGAACTCTTGTCTCCTACCAAGGCCGAGATGACCTCTGCTTTTCTCTCAAAGGAAACTTAGCTTAAAATGACTGGCTACCTTCCTCTACAGGGGCAGCGGTGGTGGTGGTGGTGGTGGGGTGGCGAGCTTAAGCACTCAAGGAGGGAGAATTTGCCAAGGGAGACACTAGTTGGCTCCTGAAAACAACGCAGGTGGGGCAGGAGGAGTCGAAGGCCAGGTGCCCACAGTGAGTGAGTGAGGCCGCTTTGAGTGCTGGGGGGAGGGTGGGGCAGCTGCAGGCTAAGGTGGAAGCTGTGAGCCAACATCCCTGAAAAGGGAGCTATAGTGCTGAGGTTGACTTGGAGAAGTAGGCTTACTGAGATGTTTTATCTTGTATGATACACAGGGGTTTCAGTGGACTGCCTGCCTGCCTTCACCTGGGGTGTTGAGATAATGTTGTCCAATTCTGTGTCACCCAGGGAAGCCATTGCAGAGCAGACTAAACCCACTCGGGGGTCTCAGGTAAGCACTGTGAGTGTTGATGGTTTGCTGGAGAGCTGAGCAAGGGGATGGCTCAGAAGGGAACTCAGGTGAGCCACTCACAGTCTAGCCTGACAAAGCTGCCACCTCACTTAATCTTCCTCAGGATGCTGGTTCCTCCCACGGAGAGGGATTGTCCCATGGGCCACCTGGGTACACAGAATGAAATGCCCAGAAGGAAACTTTACAAATCCCAATTAAATGCACCTTTTGATGAGGCAGATGAAATGAGAAAGAAGGAAGGCCCTGCCTGGCAGGCAGCTTAGAGGGCAACCAAAAAAATGTCTTTTGAGGAATGGGGAGAGGAGACAAAGAAGTTAGTGTGACAGGAAGTCTGGGAGGAAATAAAACTGGGAAACAGTAGGAGGGAATGAGGACCACAGAGGAGTAGACCTTTGGCAGGGGAAGTGGGAGCGCGCGCGCACACACACACACACACAGAATTAAACACATGGGTCAGACAGGGAGGGAGGTTGGCAAAAGGAAAGAAGGGTTGCCCAATTCCTGGTTGGTGTTTCTCTCTAGAGGAGATCTGGAGACTCTCCTGGCCTCAGCCTCCATGTTGGAGAGGTCAGACCAGCTCATCTCTGCCGGGTGAATCATCAGTGGCCCTCTGGCCGAAGGAATCACCTCTGCTTGCCAGCCTGCTGTGGGGATGAGCACTTGGCCTGTGACCTGCTGTCGGCTGCAACGAAACACTTTGCCAAGGTACAGCAGCACTGGGATTTCTGAGGAAAAACATGGAGAGAAGTTGTTTCTGTCAGAATTGGTTTTATTCTTTGGGAGTCCTACACACTGGCAGGGTCATTTCCCAAGGGTAGTGCAGGGAGGGGTAGTGGACAGAGTCAGCCAGGCCATGGATGACCCAGGGTCATTTGTTCACTGAACAAACATTTATCAAATGTTTGCTCATATAGAGTGAACGAGATAAAGTCCCTGATCTCTTGGGATCTACTTTACATGCTAGATTACATTCTAGTCAGGAGGGATAGACAAGTGAACAATAAGATACACTCTTAGGTATCTTAAACAAACTCCTGGGTTTTATTTGGTCCTCTGCACTCCCTAACCAAATTAAGGCTGCTTAGAACCAAGACCTTGCAACCCTGCCAGGGACAATACAGAAACAGTCAGTACTTTTGACTCGACTTGATTTTATACATTTTTTCGCTTTCAGCATTTCCAAAATAGCTGATAATTCTTTCAGGGGTGGGAGGGAAAGGAAAGAGTCCCCCTCCAGGTATTCCTTCTGCCAGCATTGTTACCTAATTCACCTTCCTGCCCTATAAAGAATTTTTGTAGCATGCTAATGTCCTCAAGTGATCCTTTGCCTTGAACGTTTTGATAATACTGATGCTCTAGACTTCTACAAAATAGATAGCTCTATTCAAAAGGCATAGCTGCAAAGATGAAGACCCTCTTACCCAGAGTTGTGCAGGGCAGGTGGCTTCCGGTGGACTAATTCAGTGGTTCCGGGACCAGTGGCCCAAGTTCTTCCCTTCCCTCTGCTCTAGTCTACTCTTTGCAGGCTGGCTCCCTCCAGAGAGCTACTGCCTTCAGATAGCACCACGCACAGGGGCACAAAAGGCACTCTCTCCCTGGATATCTGTAGCAGGGAGTATAACCTTCCCTGAACTTCCAGAGTCAAACTAGGGGGCATGTGGAAAGCCAGGACAAAGAAAGCAACAGAATGCTTATGGATAGAGGCCCTCCCCCCCTTGAATTGGAAGCAGTTCAGAGATAGGGAAGGAAAACAGAAAGGGAGTTAAAATGGGGATACTGCTAGAGGGGACATGGAAGACTTTGGAAAGATGGAAGAACCTAATAGCTAAAGGCTCAGGCTTAGAGTCCACCTGGGTTCACATGCCACCACTGCCACTTCTGAGTCCTGTGAGGGCGAAGCTACTGAACCATTCTTGAGACATTTCTTCCTCTGTAAGAAGAGGAAGAAGTAGAAGGTGGGGGAGCAAACCCACAAAAACATTTTTCTAGGTGACTGTGCACTCAATCTAGTCAGAAATATGGTAGCACATGTAAAACCCTTAGCACAGTACTCAAGAAATGGTACCTTTCAAAACTGAAAATCAAAACTCCTGGAATTAAAAAAAAAAAAACAAAACTGGAATAGACCCAAATGAATGCTTGGTTCTAAAACCCAAGAACCAGAAGAGTCAGACTTGCTGGGGTACTTCTGGGTGTGACCCCTTCCAGTTGTGGCTTGGGGTTCCCTGACACTCATTCCTTCCCTCATCTACACAATTGCACACTCACACATACTGTGAAATAAAACTGCAGAAATAGAATGGGAAGCTGACAAGTCCCAGCAGGGATTGCTGGTATCAGGACAGTGTTGGTTTAACAGGATGGAGAAGGACCAGGGAAACAGATGGTCAAGGAATAAATATAAAACAATTCAGGAAAGTATTGCCTTCTTTGGTTCAGGACAGAGTAATTCTATTATAACTGATGTTGCTTCTTTAGTTTCTTAGTGCACCATTTGCTCGCCTGCCCCTGAAGGCAGTTTCAGGACTTCAGAAAACACAAGTTAGTACCTGTTTATATAATTATAGCTAAGATAGTTTATAGGATTTTGTTTTGTTCTGTTTTCATTTTTGTTGCATTCCTGACTATTTCAGCCCTTGCTGTGGTGGTTGTTTTGACATTGTCAATCAAAAACTTAGTCAGCAATAGCTTACATGTCTTCAATATTACCATCAATTGCTTGTTTAGACAGTTTTAATTTCTGAGGCATTTATGAATTACTCACCAATTAAAGCAAAGCTAGAAATTGCAGCATAAGTGCTTGGGGGATACAGTTGCAAAAATCATAAATCTATTTTCCTGTTGTTACTTAAGCAGAAGTTGTGCTACCGTGAAAGAATAAAGTAGGTCATGGTGAATTTCCACTGCAGCTACTTTTTTTTTTAATGACAGGCTATGGCTCTTTTGTTTTATTTATTCTTTTTCTCTCAGAACTACTTTTTAAGCAGGGCACGGTGGCTCGTGCCTGTAAGCTTCAGCCTATGAAGCGGCCGGGGCTAGGGATTGCAGTTCGAGTACCCCCTGGCGCCTGTAGCGAGATCTAGTTCCAAAAAGAATAGCTGGGCGTGGTAGCGCACGCCTGTAATCCCAGCTACCTAGGAAGCTGAGGCTGGGATTGCTTGAGTCTGTGGTACCCCGGGCAACAAGAGCCTGTGGTTCCACGGGCAAAAATAGCGAGACCTAGTCTCAAAACAAACAAACAAACAAACAACTACTTTATTTTATTTTTTTTTAATTTACTTTTTATTTTTTGCACTTATATATTTATAATCACATATAGTGCATCATTGTCTACCCCGATGCTCTCCCATCACCATTTTAGTCTTTTGTGCCCCCCCACCCCCATTCACTCCGTCTTCTCCCTCTCTTATTCTATGCTTTAGTTCTGTTGGCAGTTTTCAATTTTTCTTAATCGTGTTTGTTTTTCCTATATCCCTCAAATAAGTGAGACCATCCCATATTTCTCTTTTTCTTTCTGGCTTGTTTCCACTAACATGACTCCTTCTAGCTCCATCCATGTTGCTCACTGCAGCTACTTTTTAAAAATGTGTTTCCCGAATGTCAGGTGTAGCACTAGGTTATAGGTATAAAGAGGTGAACAAGACAGCATAGTTTTTATGCTTATGGAATTTTTTAGTATAATTTCCCAGGTTAGCATTCAGTTCTTTGTATAATAGGATGATCTAATTAGTCATTCACTTATTCTTAGAGAAGTAACGATGAATTAGTGAATGTTCCATTCACATTCTGCTCCAGCGTTCTTTGTGTATGAACTGTACACATGAATGAGGAAGCAGAGAAGGTATGAACTGGACCAGCATAAACTTAACCCTGGCCCTGACCAATGTTGCTTAGCCACACTCTTTTTTTAACCTGCTCCGAGCAGTTGAAGAAAAGCATGGTTGCTTCCTAATAAACCACTGTAAAACTATATCATAAAATGACTCCTAATTCAGGTTTAAGGCCCCCAAAAGTTCTCTATACATCTATTGGTCTGCTGGGCCTCTCTAAATAACAACACATGGCCCTTTCCAATGTTCTGTTGCTTTTTTCCTCCAGAAGAAGCCTGTGAGGCAGGCAGAATCAGGTAATGGTTTCTCTTACCTAGAGAAGTAACTGCTCTGAAATCTGTCCACAGAGGGGAAGAGGGACAGGCTACCCTCATTCCCCCACCCTGCCATTGGCTCCTGGCTCACCTCCAACAGCTAATCTGGGCACCTGCTTCACAAGGTGACATTTACTTCTAAGACAACACAAGCCAAACACCCAGGAGGTCTGAGGCACCTTCCCAAGAAGGTGCTTAACTCCACTGATGAAGTTAGGAGTTCTGAGGAATCTAAAGATGAGCCCCTAAATAGGAAGACCCCCCCCCACACACACATACACACAGATTTTCCAGAGAATGGCTACAGGTCCCTGCTAGAGAGGCTGCCTGGAAGAGCAAATTTCATGCTGAGAAATGCCTTCTCTTTCTCTTTCTTGAGCTATTTGATTCTCATAATTCCTCTCCAAGCTTCTCCTCGGGGCCTACAAAATGAATCTCTCTGGTGTCCTGGGACGGCACTGAGTAGATATAAAGGCATAAAGAAGAGGCTCTGTAGCCTCGTACCACGGAAAAGGTACTAAGTGTGGCTGAGTTGTGTAGGACACGAAACGCCAGCCTCAGAAGGCACAGGGATCTCATGATCACATGACTTCATGTGTAATGTAAGTGCTCGCTGCTTGTTTCCACCACTCCACCACCTCATAAACTATCTGTTCCGAGAGGCGAGTTTGTTTCTTACTCTCCATGTAGTTGCAATGCAGGGTCTGGCATACAGTTGGTGCTCAATACATAAATACCTATGAGAGTAGGAAAGAAGGCAGGTAGAAAGAAGTATGTGGGGGGGGGTGCCTGTTTGTGAGAAGAACATGCAAGGACTGGGTGAAGACAGTGTGCACTTCATCTTGGGAAGTGGAGAGGCCGTGAGTGCATGCAGGTGAGAGACCATAACTAGCAACTTAGGGCACACGGGCGAGCAGGGGTGGGGCGAGGCGCATGCGCCCATTAGATGCCCTATTGAAGGCTAGCACTCAGCCCTGCGGGAGCATCACAGCCTGGGAGCCACAGCGAGCTGGCTACCCGTGCGTACGAGAGTAACAACTGGTCTGCTGGCCCATGGTGAACCCCCGCCCCATCCTACCATGGACTCCTAGGGCAGAGACGCTGAAGGCCAGGCCTCTGCCCCCACCTTGGAGTTCCTTCACGACTCGAGGCTGACCAGGAAATCGCAGGTGGGACTCACTGGCGGCTGCACCGGTAGCGGACGTAAGTTTTGAGGAGGAGTCCCTTAGGTCCTGGGACCCCCAGGGCTGGGCCTGCAGGACTGTGGGCAGCCTGGGAGGACGTCCACTTAAAAATCTGTGCAGCAGACTTTCACACTCCGTCACTGAGGAGGGAAACAGGGCAGGGACTGTCATCTCCATTTTAAAGATGAGGACGTCGAGGCCCAGTAATGCTGAATGACTTTCCCAAGGCCTCACAACCAGTCAAGTGGCAGGGTCTGTGTTGCGGGACTTCTGTCCATCAGCAGGCACAGCGGCTGCAACCTCGGAGATGGCCAGTAGAGGGCAGCCTTCACAAAGAGGCTATCGACTGCTTTGTGGAGATCAAAGTTGCATTACTATTTTGAGGACAGAGAGGCATAATGGACACCCACCCCCACCCCAACCCACCCCTGTAAGCTACACTGAAGATACAACATCATCTCCTGTTCTTTTCCTGCCCCCCCATCCTTATCTAAATGTAATCCTAATCTAAACAATAGATGTATTTATATTCCCTGATGATCTATAAATATATATATATATAACTATATAATAACTAGTTAGTGCCCTTTAAAAATGTCAAGGTCAAAAATGTCAGAGATTCTCAGGAGCTGTTCCAGATTAAAGGAGACTAAATAGAGCTAAAAGATAGATGCAATATAAGGTTTATCTTTGATTCTGGTCAGGGAAAAAAATAATAGGCGTAAGGGAAATTATTAGAACAATTAATGAAATATGTAGTTTAAATAATAGTATCCTATCAATTTTAAAGTGGGTTGTTCTGAGTTTATATAAATGAATGATGTTATTAGAAATAAAGGGGCACGATGTCTTTAACTTTCAAATGGTTAAAACAGAGAATGATATTGCAGCAGAAGAAATGCAGCAAAATATAAGAGATGGGTTATCTGGGTACATGGGATTACCTTTATACTCGCAATTGTTCTGGATTGGAATTACATTTTAAAATTACAAACAAGAAGAAAATGGAAAAGTCATTATTCTTCAGGTCTTGGATCTGTGGTAGCCACAACCGATTCCAGTCAGAAAGAGCTCCCTTGTGAGAGTGGGGCACTTGAATGGGCCTCTCTGCTCAAAGTACCTTCAGCCACATTACAATGCCAGCCTTTGCCCTTGCCTGGTCAAAGTGGCTGTGTGTATAGCTTACCTGATACCAAAGGCCCATGAAATACAGGAAAGGGCGAGATAAGAGCATCAACTACAGTCCAAATTCAAATTTCATCAGTTGTTCTAGTCATGCCCTTTATATCTATGGCTTTTCTCCCAACCCAGAACCAGACTGAAGAAATGGGTGACACAACAAAATTCTGGAATGAATAATGAGTGGGGTCACTATCTCTGCAGTCCTTCTAGAAGGTAAGACTGCTAAAACCTGACTGAGCAGGTAAATTATTTTTTATAAATGTATTTTATTTTCTTCATACAGATTTAGTCATATATGTATGTATAGTTATGACTCTTCTTTTCCCCCTTACTCCCACTTCCCCTCCGGGGGCTCCCACCTTCCTTTTGTTGCAAATTATTGGTCAGTGTTTGGCCTGTTGGTCTCTTCTCTTTACTGGTCCAGTGTCTTTTTCCTGGGTGATGACCTGTTCTCCTGGGACTTCATGGCCCATGTTACTTCGATTACCATAGGTGCCTTTGTAGCGAGAAGTTAATCTGATCATGTGTGAAACCTTGTCAGTCAGTTGGGGTTCAGTTGCGTCACCCTGCTTTCCTGTCTCCTTTGTTGTGAAGCTTCCTGCGATGGAGGTGACCCTCCTTTTCTCCAAACCTGTGTGATCACAGGTATTTGTGCCACCTCCTTCATGTTGCTGTTTCCATTCCTTATGGTTCTGGCATCGGGGTTGGGCTCCAACACCCAGCCATTTGTGGTAGAGAGGTTCCTTAATGGAGGCCAATTCCACTTAGTGGTTGGCCCAGTTCCACTCCTTTTCCCTCTGTTAGCACTTGTTCTGTGACCACATCCCTTTTGTGGCCTTCATTGTCCTTTTGGGAAAGAGGGTGTTTTGTTGGTGTTGAACACATACTGGATCAGGGGTTTGCTTCTCTGCCCCCTAAGTCACTGCAGGTGTAGGTCTGTAGTAGGTCATCATTTTATTGGGCATTAGAGTTTGGGCCCTTTTTGTTCCAGTCATTCTCTTTTGGTCTCACCCAGGTGTCAAATGCATCCAGGGCCTTTATTCTTCAATGCCTGCAGTAGAATTAGTGGTTTTTCCTCATTTCTGGTCCGTTAGAAGTGGGATTAATCAGAGGGGGGTGGGGAGGATCCCCCATGGTCTGCTCAGGGAAGGGACAAAGCACAGCTTCCCCTGGTCCTCCACATCACCCCTTGCACAACTGGCAGAGGAGCAAAGCTTCACCCCCAAGCCTCCTACCTGTGGTTTGAACCATCCGGCAGGGGCCCAGAACCACCACTTCTCCCCCCCCACCGCCCCATCAGGCCCCATACCTGGGAGGTTGGAATTTTCAGTGTCCACCCGAACTGGCTGGCATCCCTATGGTGATCACTTACTCTTTTCCACCCCGCTCCTCGGCATGGGCTCCCGGATGGGAGTGCCTGCTCCCTCCCAGATGTTCTGGGGACAAAGCCAAGCCCAATTGCTCCAGCAGGTGAAATTTTAACAAGAAAAAGGTAATTAAAATAAAAAGCAAAAAAGAAGTAAAATATATATATATATAAATATTCAGGACTGCTATTTGCAATTTTTTTGTAGTATTGACCAACTTAACCTTTACATCATAGTACTACTGTCCATCTCTGGTAATTTTCTTTATAAGGAAATCTACATTATCTAATGTAATATAGTCACTCCTGATTTCTTTTGATTAATATTTTCATAATGTATCTGTCCCATAATTTTGTTTTCAACCTGTAAAAATCATTATACTTGATGTGAATTTTTCATAGAAAAAAAAAAAAAAAAAGACTGAGTAGAAAAGCCCAGGGAGAATGACAGTGGTGTAGGGTAGATCAGTGTGCATTAGAATCACCTAATTGTCTCCTGCTCCACTCCCCCAGGATTCTGATTGACTTAGGCCTGAGGGTGGGGGTGTTGAAAATTTACATTTTGAACAGATGGCCAGGTGCTTCTGGTCTGAAAGGTACCTGAGCTGTAGTGATATAGCAGGTGTTTGTGCCCAGCCCACTTGACAGGATTCGTGGCTGGAAGGGACACCTGAGAACCACAACCAGGAAGTCCAAGGGCACCTGCACTCACCTCCAGCTGTGAGTAGGGCTCCGGAACAGTATCATGGATGAGATGCCCCTTTATCTGGGTTTCAGAGGACATGGATTGGGGGAACCTTCTAGGGAGAAGCCACAGCAGCTGAGCAAATCACCTGGTCCAGGTTCATTATTTGGGCCCCCTGGGCAAACAGTGGCCTAAAGATAGAAGGGGAGCCTCAGAGCCAGGAACCTGCAGGAACAGGAGCTGGCTCTGTGCCAGAGATGGGGCCAGAGAGGCAGGGTTCTCAAAAGACTGGTCCAGTAGACATTCAGGGGATGATCTGGGGGCAGACTGGAGGCAGGGAGGCCAGATGGAAGGCCCCTGCCAAAGGCTGCCATGAGATAAGGGTCTGAGGAAAGGCCATGGCAGTGAATGTGGAAAACAAAGGAATTTAATCTTTGCAACGTATGGGAGTTGAGTGACACAAAGAATCTGTTTGTTCTCATAGGCCTTTGGCCTAGAATCCCCACTGAAACTGATATGAAACTTTCAAGTTTACAAAGATAAAAAACCAGAAAAGCAAAAAATAAAACCCCGCAGCAGTCTAGGAACTATATTTAAAGGGTGTTTATAATAGAAGTATGTATGAGCTGTCACAATAAGCATCTTCAGTGACCCCGCCAGCAGGAAGTACACAGACGGGGACAGCCATACTCTGGGAACTGCTGAGCTGGCTGGAAGTGGAAGAGAGCCCTTGTCCAGATGGTTTGTCTGTTCCATGACACCCCCACCCCAAGGACTGGTTTCAAGCCACCAACTTGATGTCCATCCTCTTGCAAAATTCCAAAAATAACCCCAGCAGTTGGCTCCTGGATACCAGTACCTGCAGCATCTAGCACAGTCCTTATGCACAGGGACCCAGAGGACAGCCCAGGGGCCTGATGGTTTTGAGCAGCACCCACTGGTGACTCTTAACTAGCTCTTCCCAGATATTAGCAAATGGGAGCAGTGAGATTTGTTGCAGAACACAGCCTCAGCTTCCCAGGTAGCTGGGATTACAGGCACGCCCAGCTATTTTTTTGGTCTTGGTACACTGCCCCAAGTGGGTACTCGAACCACAATCTCTGGTCCCCGCCGTGGCTTCTTAGGCTGCCATTTACAGGCATGCACCCCAGTGCCTATGGGCTTATTTCATATTATGGAGGAGCAGAGCAGAGATAAGCATCAGCTATGAGCATCTGCTCTTCAGTGGCCATGTTCTTAAGTCCCTGAGCTGCAGTTCCTTGCCAGTAAAATCAAGACAATACTGATAATGTCCCCAGCAGTAGGCATAGCGCAGAAGCACTGAAAACCCCTCTGAATTTCACTCACCACTCTTCTTTTCACCCCTTCTTTGGTATAAGCATCCTCTGTATCATTCCTCCCTACCTTGTATGTGTCCAACTCAGCTCATATTCCTGTCTCCAAGAACAGATTCAAAGAATCTGAGACATTCTAATTATCCTTCTTTTAAAAGTCTGGTATAGAGAAAACAACGAAACAGCCAGAATCAGATAAGGCCAGGTGACCTGGGTTCCAGTTTCTTATCTGGAAAATGAATGCATGAATAAGTGAATTCCAACTCTAACGCACAGCTCTGTTCTCTGAATCTTTAGCCTCATGAAGAATGTTACTGTGAAATGTGACTTACCACTAGTCAAAAATGAGTTTCTTCCAAAGACTAGAGACCTTGTATTTGGACAGAACTGAGAGACTCTTTAGTTGGTTCTATCTGGGCACAAAAAGGGAGGTGACCATCTGCTGGTCCAGGTGGTCCTAGCGGGTCCTGGTTCTCATGGAGGGCTGCTGACTACTGGTGCTGCCCTGGAGAAGACTGAGGATATGGGCAGGCACAGTTTTTATAAGCCACACAGGCGTTCTAGAATTCTTATACCACATTGGATTGATTTGGATCTTGGATGGCCGTGGGTGGTTAAGGGGGAAGGTCTATTTCAAATCAGCCATAACCTGGTGGTTATCCAGGAGAAACATAAGGACTTAACTCTTTAGAAGTTTTTTTGTTTGTATTTTTGTTTTTGTTTTTGTTTTTTGAGACTAGGTCTTGCTATTTTTGCCTGTGGAATCGCAGGCTCATGTTGCCCAGGTTACCGCAGACTCAAGCACTCCCCAGCCTTAGCTTCCCAGGTAGCTGGGATTACAGGCGCGCACCACCACGCCCAGCTGTTTTTTTGGAACTAGGTCTTGGTACACTGCCCCAAGTGGGGACTCGAACTACGATCCCTGGTCCCCGCCGTGGCTTCTTAGGCTGCCGTTTACAAGCATGCACCACCATGCCCTGCTAGAAGTGTTTTTTTTTTAATTATAAAAGTTAAAAACTAATTGCTATGAAAGATGTATATATATATATATATACACACATATATAAAAATTATAATGAAGAAAATGAAACAGTCTGTATCCGAAGATCCAGAGATGACTTCTAATGACTTCAATATGATTTCTAATCATTAATTTTTTATATGCCATTTTGTTCCCACAGTCTTATAAACTGCTTCTCTGAGAAATTCCTCACTAAAGATCTTACTAAAGTCGCATGCCTGTATGCGACAGTGGCGCATGCCTGTATGCGACAGCGTATGGAGTCGTGACTGGGACTGGGGATCTTGGTTCGAGACCCACTTGGGGCAATGTAGTGAGACCTATTCTCAAAAAAATAGCTGGGTGTGGTGGCGTGCGCCTGTAATCCCAGGTACCTGGGAAACTGAGGCTGGGGATTGTTTGAGTCCGTGGTACCATGGGCAACGTGAACCTGCAATTCCACGGACAAAAATAGCAAGACATAGTCTAAAAAAAAAACCTTACTAGTAATATATACAAAATGATTTAAGATAAACTAATAATCAAAGACCTTTTAATGAAAAACCCGAGTCACTTGCTCTACCCCTCCCCACCCCATAGTTTTGCTCCCTGAACAAATTTTAAGCATTTCTTTAGAATTCATGTGAGGGAAACATCAGATTTCCAAACAAGATGCTGTTATTAATTTATCAACTTTAGTACTTATGCTGGCTTCTCATGTGATAGCTGAGGAGTCAGTTGTTTTTATCTCAATTCTTCCTCCTCCCCCACCTCGCTTCTAAATATAGTTAAATCACTATTCTGGGAGCTTTCCTGGTCTCCTGTTCAACTTCAAAGAACACAGTTAAATCCTCATTTCCTGTTCATCCTCTGTAGATCAGTATCTTTAGCTCCTTACTCTGTGAGGTCAGGACAAGGCAGGCACTCTCTACCTTTCCCTCCACAGATCTACCTCACACCTTCCAACTTCTGTCAGCCTGTTTTGTGTTTACATTTTGTTCTGAAGGCATTGTTTTTTATGTTTGTTTGAGGTTGACTTAAGGGTTGAAGGCCAACAAGTAATGTTTATTTCATTTTGGTTTTATAAATATAGTTTACACAGATCAAAGTGGTGAATTAGCCTTACACATCTTTATGGAACCAGCACCCCTACTTGACAGAGAATATTTCTGGAACAGTACTTTTTCTTTTGACATCCCACCAGTAGCCTTTATTTTATTCTCATATCTTGTTTTCCAGGTTTTCAATCATGCTATTTTTCTACTGATTCTACTTCTCTCCTTTTTACCTCCTCTCTAAACATTAAAACAAGAAACCTCTTCCTATCTGTCTCTAATTCTTTGTGCTCTAGTGTTCTCTGGGTCTGTGACATGATTGCCATATTACAGTTCCCTTCACTACCTTCAACTGGTAGTCACTCTTCTTAAGACTAAGAGCTTTCTCTTTCTTCGTTTACACTCCCTTTTTGCTGGAATATATCCTTGGGTAACTCCTTAGAACAAACTATGCAGGAATAAAAAAAAAAAGGTAGCACGAATGTACTTTTCTACTACAATTGCCTTTACTCTTCTTTTGACTCAATTAATAAATTGGGTATAAAATTCTAGGTCAAATATTTCCCTCAAAATAGTTATTTCTCTGAAATCTTTAGAACCCATCCTAATCTTGGAGTTCTGACAGTTTTTGGTAGTTATGACTATGTGTGAAGCTCATGTCATTCTTAGTACTAGTTATGGCTATGTGTGAAACTCATTTCATTCATTGAACCCTGGCAATCAAGGACACATCCTTCTTTATTTTAGAAAATTATGTACTATTTTTCCTTTATAATTTCCATCTTTTGTTTTAACCTTTTAAAAGAATTTCTATTTAGAGTTCCTATCTTGAGGTCATCTTTTAATGTCACCTGTCTTTTTGTTATATTTTGTGTTTGTTTTCAAATCTTAAAATCTGTACTTGAGATATATTTTTAAACTTCACCATCTAACCCTGTTGTTATTACTATTGTTATTCTTTTGGCAAACATTTTTAATTTCAAAGAACTCTTTTTTTTTTTTCTTTTTCACAGCATTTTCCCTGGTTGTTCTGATGTATTTCCCCGTTGTCCCTGGAATTTTTATAAGTTTTCATTTATTTGTTTGACTATCCTCTGTTCCATTTTGTCTGTTTCTCTAAAGTCCTATTTGTCTACTGGTTTAGCTTTTCTTTTTCTATTTGCAGAGTTTCCTTCCATATCTGTTGGTTTTTCATCACTATTTAGGGTTGAGGCACTAAGAGGGCTGATGGGAAATTTGAATCATATAGACAGGGCTTGTCCACTCTGGGAAAGTTTTTTGTTCCTGTGAAGGGTCCCTACAGGCAGGAATGCTGAAGACTCTATTCTCAGCTTCTAACCGCTGCCCTAATTCTTCCCAGATAATCAGTACAATTTCTTCAGAAACAGGACCTCCTGTGTTTTACCTAGAGAAAATTTGGCACCTACCTAATCTGGGCAGAGGTGTTGACTGCTGCATGTGTAGTTTTCAGCCCCATTTTCTATTCCTGTTCTCTGGGATCCTTTCTTTTCTTTCTTTGTAAATCCTTTTCTTTTTGTGCTCTTTTAGATCCTTTTTATTTCCAGGTTGGTGCATCTCTCAGTGTCTGTGGACAGACCGGAGCTCTCATTACCTACTGTCCCCTCCACCTGAGTATTAGTCCTCATTCACACCACCCCTTCTGTTTCCAAGAAATATGTTGAAATCTCTGTTACCTGATGGCCCCTTTCTGTTATTGTGCATTTCTGCCATTGAAACCCTTTATTGTTACTTTACTGAGGAGGTTTAGAAGAAACTAGAAGCCTGAAATACTCATTTAAATTGCCATGCGGTATGCTGTAATATGGCTGTAACTTAAACTGTAGCAAATGCATGAGCAATGTCATGATGGAGACTATGTCATGATGAAGACTGTCCAGGTAGCTAAGTTTCTACATCACCCATGATTATTTAGCCAGAATAAATTGTGAGAAGATTTGCTGCATCGAAGTGGAAGCACCTCTTTATTATTTTTTTTGTTTGTTTATTTACTCTTTGCTCGTACATTTCAAGAGGGAGCAATGTACACACAGATTACCAATAAGCTCTCGGAGGGCAAGTACCATCAACTGAGAGCATCATGGACAGGTGGATGGGAGAAAAAGCAGGTCTTGGAGAAGGCATGCCATGTTGCCTTTATGTGTGCAGCACTCCACACACACCCACCAGAATTTCCTTTGTTTAGGGAAAGGCAACCTGCAGACTGTGTTGTTTCCTTTAGGATGTCAGATGTATGCGTTTCCATCTGGGGCTGGCTTCTCATTAACAGAGAGATGCTGGAAGCTAACATTTCCAGCGTGGTCACACTGCAAAATGAGGAGCTGCCTTAGGGCTGTTCTGAAGACAGTTGCAGCTCCATTAGCAGCCTCTATCCTACAGACCCCTGTTTGTTCGCAGGTTCACAGTGTCTTAACCCTGGGGAACCTACACGGTGGGACATAGGGCAGCTTTTCCCAGGTACCTGGTCACATCCAGACTGAATCCTCCTCTGGACATGCAGGACCACAGGGCACTCCTTCCTACCACATAGACCTGGGGCGCAGCTGTGGTCCTAGTCCTGCCCCCAGTAGCCCCAGCATTGCCAGCACCCCAACCACTGCAGCCCTGCCTCAGCCATCACCCTCACTGGTCTCTGGAAGCACCTCTTTTTTCTTTTATTTTTTTGGAGACTAGATCTAGTTATGTTGCCCAGGGTAGTCCCAGTCCTGCGAACTCGAGCTATCCTCAGCCTCAGCCTCCCAGGTAGCTGGGATTACAGGCACCCATCACCATGCCCGGCTGCTTTTTGGAGACCAGGTCTTGCCATGTTGCCCAGGGTACTCTCAAACCCACAAACTCAAGTGATCCCTGGCCTCTTTGCCTCCCAGCACTTGGATTACAGACATGAGCCACCACAACTGGCTGGAAACACCTGTTTTTTAAAACAAAATTAAGCATACATTTATCTCAGAATCATGTGATTGCACTCCGAGGCATTTATCCAGAAGAAATGAAAACATTTTCCCACTCAAAGCCTCATACATAAATGTTCATACTTTATTCTGTGTACAATGGTCAAAACCTGGAAACAACCCAAATGTCCATCAACTGAAGAATGGATAAACAAATTGCTATATGTTTGTACAACAGACTAAACTAAAGGGAATGAACTACTGATCACTTAACAACGTAAGTGAATCTCAGAATCATGCTAAGTGAATGAAGCTAGATACAAAAGGGAACATAATGTATAATTCAAATGTATGTGACATCTAGAATAGACAAAAATTACAGTGATCACAGACTGCCTAGGGCAGGGGTGATGGTACAAGTTATCTTGCACCATCTTGGGGGGGGAGTGATATAAATGTTCGGTATCTAGATGGAGGTAATATTTGGAGGGTCTGACATTTTAATTGAAACTCAGCAAAGTATATGCTTAAAAAGGCACATTTAAAAAATCTAATTTATACTTCCATAAAAATAACTTTTACAGTAAAAATGTTGAGGGATTTAAAAGTAGTCCTTACAGTTTATTACATTTTTATTCATATTCATTATTACATTTTCTGAATACATTGGTATCATCAAAAACCTAAAAAGAAAAAAAAAGTTTTCAGAGGAATTAATTTTAAAAGGTGAAATATCATCATAATCTTGCGCTAACACTCCTCCCCAAAGTAAAACTGCAGTGATCAGTTTGGTGTTTGTTCTTCCAGATCATCTAGCAAATATGCTAGTATAGAGCTACATTCTTGTAGAACTGCAAGGATATGGTTATATATTCTTGCAACCTGCATGTAACATCTGATAACGCTTGTCAGATAGGAGGACCCAATTGCCGCCCCCATGGTGAGTGTCTGGCACAGTGCCCTGTGCATAATGGGCCTCTACATGTCAGATTCAGCGGCTTCCTTTGCTGCCAAGTGTTTCCCCCTGGAGAGAAAATATTGTAACATTTCCAGTTATCATTTGTACTCAAGTCATAGATCCTCTAAGTTTAGCTCAGGTTCTTATAACCTCAATTCTTCTACTTTTGAAGGGAAAGTGGGTCTAGGTGGGGCCCACGGGGGGAGTGTTTGGGTGACTTGATGTAGATTAGGGGTGGCAAGTGCCCAGAGAAGGGGGCGATAGTGAGGACTGGGAGAGGAGTAGCCAAGGTCACCTGCAGAGGTTCCCACTTGATTTCGTTGTTAGTTTTCACCCACCATCTGTCTTGGATGCCCCCTTCCCTCTGCTCCTCAAGATTCACACCGCACACCCACCCCCCCCCCACTGTGCCTGGGGATGCAGGCCTTCTGCCAGCTGAGAAATGAAACACCTCCGCCTTCCCTAACAAGGCCACAGACTGCTTCAATGTTAAACTGTGAGCATTTTTGTTTAAGAAAGAAATCCCAAGAAAAATCTCTGAAAGGGTCCATGCCAGATAAGTGAGTATGGATTTGTGAATTGGTACAAAATAATTATCCTGAATGTGCTTGAAGATGAAACTTTCCAGCCCTGCTCCTAAGAAACTTGGATGTAGGAGATGGAGCGAAGTCCCACTGGCATAGATCACTAGTAAACACCCTGCCTTTGAACCTGAGAAGTATTGGGACACCACAGTGAGATCGAGAAGGGTTATGATGCCTCATTCAGCTCGGTTTGAAATGAGGCTCAGATCATCCATTCCTCTCCATGTCTGTGTCAGTGAGTTCTGCTTCAGCCTCACAAATCTGGGAGAAAAGCACCTCTTCATGTTGACCTAAAATTTTCTGTTTCTGTGCTTTTGGAACTCCTGAATTAACTGTGAATCTCATCTCTTTCCTGCTCTCCCTGCTGCAATGATCTATTGTTATATAAAAAAAACCCACCCAAAGTCATCCAACATCCTGCTCCTGAACCTGCAGTTTGGGTGGGCTTTGGGAGGCATCATTTGTCTCTGCTCTCGCGGTGTTGGTGAGGGTGGGCACTGGAGAACCCACTTTGGAAAGGCTGGCTTACATCGCTGGCACGTTGGCCAGGAGCTCAGCTGGGCTTGCTGATAGGCTGGGTTCTAGGAGTGAGCGAGACAGCATTGTGTGGCACTTTGATGGCCTTGCTTCAGAAGGCAGAGTGTTGCTCCCATGACACTGTTGCTTTGGAAAGTCATGACAAGCTGGGCGTGGGGGTATGCCCTGTAATCCAAGCACTGGGAGGCAAGAGGCCAGGAATCACTTTAGTTTGTGGATTTGAGACTACCCCGAGCAACATAGTGAGACCTGGTCTCGAAAAAGCAGCCAGGTGTGGTACCGGGCACCTATAATCCCAGCTACCTAGGAGGATGAAGCTGGGGATCGCTTGAGTCTGTGGGATAGGGATTACCCCAGGCAACATAGCGAGATGTAGTCTCAAATAGCTAGACCTAGAATCAGGAAGGAAGGAAGGAAGGAAGGAAGGAAGGAAGGAAGGAAGGAAGGAAGGAAGGAAG
>PVHY01020391.1:0-25688 GCA_004024945.1 Uropsilus gracilis | reverse complement strand
TGAAGTTATAATTTCATGCTAGAAAGCAATTGAGCAGTTAAGCAATGGGTAGCAGAAAAACCAAGGGCTAGAGTTCATTTGCATTTTAGAATACCCACATTCACATATGTGAATGTTTTAGGTGTATCAGTCACACTAAGAACTGAAATGAGTCCCAGAACAATAGTCAGTGAAGTAAGGCCTTTAGTCAAACAGCCCAGCAGTGAGGAACTGATTCCTGCCAGCAACCACATGAGTAAACTTGAAGGCAGATCCTCCTGCAGCTGAACCTTTAGATGAAACACAGCCCCAGTGAACTGACATTTAGCCAGTGTTACCCAGCTAAGTTGTGGGAAAAGTCCAAAACCCATGGAGAGTGAGAGGATGTTAACTGAGTTAAACTGCCAAATTCTAGGATAATAGTAATAGATGACTACAGATTATAATTATTATTAATTTTTTTTTGAGACTAGGTCTTGCTATTTTTGCCTGGGGAACTGCAGTCTCACGTTGCCCAGGGTACCACGGACTCAAGCAATCCCCAGTCTCAGCTTCCCAGGTAACTGGGATTACAGGCACACGCCACCACGCCCAGCTATATTTTTTTGGAACTAGGTCTCACTACATGCCCCTGGCGGGACTCAAACCACAATCCCTGGCCCCGACCTCGGCTTCCTAGGCTGCCGCTTATAGGTATGCGCCACCATGCCCAGCCTAGATCTATTATTATCATCTTCATTTTGCCAATGAAGAAATATAATCTCAGAGAGATGAAGAAACTTTCAATGTTATACAATTTGTAAGTGTCAGAGTGAAGAATCAAATTCAGGAACTGGTTCCAGAATTTGTGCTTTTGTGTTGCTTGGATGGTTTATGTTTTAATGTCTATCAAAATGATTACATTTTATAAAATATAAAGCTTATGCTGCTAAGATATAGACATTTTAAATAAGATGAGCTTTTAGCAACATATATTGAGACCTAGCCTCAATAAATAAATAAATAAATAAGATGAGCTTTCCTTTACCAAGTTCCTACAAGGCATCCTAACCAGAATTGTCATCACTAATGAATTCTTTTGCATCAAAACATGAATCAGTTGTAACAAGTTATAAACCCAATGAAAGAAGTCACATCAACACCAAACTGTGTAACCCTAAGGTTGATATTGGCAATATTTATTGATTCATTCATTGGGCTAAACTGTTCATTGACGGTGAACCAAAGAATTTGGAGACCATAATTTTGGAAGGTTAAGTTGTGGTCTTTATAAATAATCTCATGGGTGTGATTAGTCCATTCTGTCTCCTATACTAGCTGCCCTTCTCTAGATTTTCTAGAGCCCATTTCTGATATAACAACTCCAGTAGAAATGCACTCAGCCTGACCTTAGCCACCATACTACACCAAAAATGGCAGTTCTCGTGAAATGATTTTAATTAGACTCACCTTCTAGTTGTGTGACATGGGCAAGTACTAATTTTTTGTGCTTTAGTTTCTTCACCTGTGAAATGAGAATTATAATAGAACTCATAACAAGGGGTTGTTGTGGGAACCAAAATAATGCAGGGGGAGCAGAGAACAGGGAGTGGCACATGACAGCTGCTCAATCACACTGCCCTACATCACAAATCTGGTCTGGACTTGCCATGTGAAGGCAAAGAAATTTAGGTGCCACAGATCTTGCTGATCTGAGGGAAACCCTGAATAGGGCAGTCCGCCTTTCTTGAAGTCAGATACTTGGCAGCCAGAAGCTTGAAGATACCCCCAGTCTAGCAGTTAATGTTGTTCCTGTTTGGTGGATTCAGAGGGTAATGTGTTTGGGGAATTAGCTGAAGAGTGAAACTCCAAATATTAAAACAATATATGAATAGGAAACTGCAATATTCTAGGATTAAGTCATGGGTTGGTTAGTCAAATTCTGGGTTCCATCTACATTCAGATCACTCAAATCACCAGAACTCAAGAAAAGACCTTAAGTTGGATGAATTCTCTATCCAGGAACTACTTCACTTTCTTGCTATCTCAACAAGATCTTCTTTTACTAATTCCTTTTCCCTCCATTCCAGTTTCTTTACCTTGCATGGATATACGTATTTTATTCTACCCTCTCCCTTATGTTCTTTCTTCCTGATTTGTTTTGTTTTGTCTACAAAATAATTGTATTTGAGACTAACACACAAAGATAAATAAATTGAAATTTTGCCCTCACAGCTTAAAAATATACACACTTAGCACACAGTAGGCCCTCAAGAACTTGCTAAATAAAATTCCCCTTGACTGAGCACGCTCATGCTTAACAGAGACACAATATCTGACAAGGTACTCAGCTCCCTAATTTGGGTGAAAACTTAAGAAAAGAAAAAAGAAGTAGGCTGTATCATCTATCTCAAGTCTTATCTCCTGTCTATCTGCAATGTAAGAAAATAAGGAAGGAGGCCAGGCACGGTGGCTCGTGCCTGTAAGCTTCAGCCTATGAAGCAGCCGGGGCTAGGGATCGCGGTTCGAGTCCTGCCCAGGGCCCATAGCCAGACCTAGTTCCAAAAAATAGTTGGGCGTGGTGGCACGCGCTTGTAATCCCAGCTACCTGGGAAGCTGAGGCTGGGGATTGCTTGAGTCTGTGGTACCCCGGGCAATGAGAGCCTGTGGTTCCACAAGCAAAAATAGCGAGACCAAGTCTCAAAAAAAGGAAGAAAGAAAGAAAGAAAGAAAGAAAGAAAGGAAGGAAGGAAGGAAGGAAGGAAGGAAGGAAGAAAGAAAGAAAGAAAGAAAGAAAGAAAGAAAGAAAGAAAGAAAGAAAGAAAGAAAGAAAGAAAGAAAGAAAGAAAGAAAGAAAGAAAGAAAGAAAGAAAGAAAGAAAGAGGCAGGAGAGTAATATAAAATAGATAACACAGCTGTTTAAGAGCAGACATCAAGTTAGACCCCTCATCCTCTGTCTTCCAACTCACTGCTATTCATACAGATACAAATACCCCTTACTACCCAGAGCTGGGCCCCTGTAAGGCCTAGGTGGCAGTAGATGAGCATACCTCTGCCAAATGGGGCCAGCAATTCAGACCCAGGCCTCCATTTTTGATCAGACTAGTGAATGAGTCTGATACCCACACTTCATCGGGTGAAATATCTGGCACTTATTTGGATATTCTATTTTATATGCCAAGGGTGGGATGGATCTTTGCTGACTCTAAAGGAAAATATCTTCAAGAGGGAACTTAGGCCTTTTCTCCAATACCCCAGGGCTCCTAGCAAGCTCTCCCCTTCCCACCCTCCTCCTTCTCCAGCAAGCCAGTGACTCTGGTGCAGGTCTCTGTGCAACTCGGCTCCTGGTGCCTTGATGAGGCATGTTTAATCTTCCACCCAGATTATTTAACCTCCTCATCCTAGTTAACAAACAGCCATTATTAACGAGATGAGAGACCACATGAGGTGGCTTCTACAGACAATGCCCGCTCCCTTAGCCGGGTCGGAGAACGAATTCATAATCCTCATTGACTCCACCACCGATCCCTCCTGCCAGGCCCGAAAGGGAGTCAGGAAACTGGCTAGAAACCGGGTGGTCTGGACCCTTATCAAGGACCCCTGCGGCTAGAGGGTCCAGGTTCAGCGAGAGGGAGCGGTATCTCTCCCTTCCTCGGCTGCCTCTCTTCCTCACAGGCTCTCCCTGGGGGTTGCTCCAGTGCGTTATAAATTTTACCTTTCCTGCGTGCAGAAGAGGCGAGAGAAGGCTGTGTCCCAGCTCCAGGCCGGCCTGTCCCCGAGGACACCAATTAAAGGCACTAATTGGACAGCAATACATCAAAGTCGCTCCCGGGAGTGGGTCCTCAGAGCGCCAGGAATCCATTAGTTGGGCTTTTGTTTCAAAACACAGAAATATAGAAGAAGAAGAAAAAAAATCACCTGGACGCGAACAGGAGTGGCGTGTGTGCTGTACCGCGTGGACTCTGCTCGGCGTTGGCTAGGAGCCTCTGGCTCTCCTCTTGCTCCAGGCTCGGCACATCAAATGAAATCCCAGCTTCTCGGTTCCAAGCTCACCTCATATATTTCCCTAAAGAGCGCCGCCTAGAAAGGCTCCCTCTCCCCCAACACGCGTACAAACAAAGCCGGTGTAGACGCGGCACATAGTTGTACCGAGGTGCACCGGTAATAATTTGGGGGGAGGGAGGGAAACAACCCACCCCCGGCGCACATTGTTCTGGGTCTTTGCCTGAACCCGACGAAGAAGGGAAAGTGGACACCCCGGGGTGACACATGTCACCTGGAAGTCGTGATCGCCCGCGGCCTCTCCAGGCGCTTGTACGCTAGCCAGAGAGGGGGTGGCAAAGGGGCCTGACCTCACCCGAGAGGGTTTATTCCAGGGTGCTGGAAGGGCACTTTAATGGGTGGTGGGAAGCGCTCTCCTTTAGAGAAAGGACGCTGTTCACAGGCCTTAGGGCACCCAGAGGCGCTAGGCATGGGGTACGGCCAGGAAGGATGCGAGGTGAAACCAGGCGCGCTTCCGGCCCGGGGACGGCTAGAGTGAGGGGCGCAGTGGAAGTGGGAACCCTTCCCGTCTTGAGCTTGGGAGACCAAGTGCAAGAAGAGGCTGAGCGTCCAAGGGTCACCAGCTGCCCCTGCCCCAGAGCGCTCTAGGTCTTGCGATCTCCGCGGGAACCGTGGCCCGCGCACCTCAGCTCCGGGGCTGATGGCGCGCGAGGCGGAGGCCCCCCCAACACCAAGCGAAACGCCCGGGGTCGGTGTCAGCGGGCCGCAGCTCTTCGGGACGCGCGCGGCTCTGGAGCCACACCTGGGCGCCGCCTGAACCAGGGAAGCGGGAACCTCGCCTCTCGCCCCGGGTCGGGCTGGGCACGCCAGCGGCCTTTCTGCCGTTTGCCTGAAGCCGGCGAGGGCGAGGCGGCCCCGAGTGCCCATCGCAGGCAAGGCGCAGCCCGGCGCGCCCGGAAGACCTGGCCTCACCCCGGCCGCTGGAAGGCCAGAGGCCAAGTGCCGAGCGCCCCTCATCCTGCCGAGGCCGCGCCCGCTCCCTCGCCTCCAGGAGCCAGATTGGAACGACTGCTTTTGATCCCATTTGTTACTAACCCGCGCATTTGTTTTCCATTTTATAAACGCTTCCCTTTAAGTAATTGTCCCTGTTAACAGCGTATACCTTTCAGCAACCCTCACTGCGCTATAAATAATCTGGATGAAGATGCAAGGATATGACTTTCACAAGATTGGACAATTGATTCAATCTGTGACCCGCGATCGCGAATAATATTGGAAGGCTATTTAAACAGATGAAGGCCTAAATTGTCTTGCTTGTATCTGAATTAATTTCTCATTCATCATCATTATGAAGTGATTGGTCTATTCAAGCTCTTCAGCCTGCTGGAACGAGCGGGATTTAAATGAGATTGTAACACAATTTAAATGCTTGCCGACTTTAACGAGGCCAATTGAGCAGCTGCAATAAATACAAATATTTTTCTAAACAGCCTTGTTTTAAATAATTACTTAATGCTTTCATGTTATTTTTAAGTGGCAATCTTTCTCCCTCTCCTGCTCCTGCTCCGAATATCACATACTTATTTGCTGAGAAGGCTATTTTAGAAACGACTTTGTGTTTCTGTTTGCTTTGTAGATGGTAGTATTCGGTTGGTGGTTGACTTCCCCCCCTCAGGGTCAGCATTTTCAGGGGCCCACAAATTGGCACAAATGGCGAGCTGGCCCTTGGTTTTTACCCTAAGATAGTCTGATGTGCCTGCGGGGGGCAGAGTAGGGGAGGAGTTGAGTAGTGGGAGAAATCTGCCGTTTGAACCAAGTCATCTATCCAGAAAGGTATTAGCTGGGTCTTGCAAACGAATCTATGTGATTGAACCTTCAAGTGACACCCCAAAGAGTGGCATCGTTTCTGATCTGTCCTGATGATCATCATCATCTTGAACAAATCAGAATTCCGGTGTATCCCAAAGGTGTCCTTAAGGAAGTTCAATCTGCCAGCAGTTTGGCACCCGTGCAAGTTGACTAAAGTAGGTGGAAACCAGCTGAAGATTTCTTTGTTCGGGAGCAAGCATAGAAAAAGACCCTAACCACAACTGCTGGTTGGGGTGGAGTTAGCTGGAAGAAATTCCAATTTTTTTGTCCCGACCTTCTTTCCTTTCCCATATACACTGACTCTAGTCATCTCTCTCTCAGGATTCTAAGGAGGAAAACATCCCACTTTGAGGTTGCCATCCGTCTGGCTATCCATGGTAACTGTCCTCAGTGACACCCATGCTCTTTGCGGACATATGGCTGTGGGTGTTCCCTTGATTGGGGGGGATAATGGAAGCAACAGAGCGGGAGAAGCTTGAGGAACAAAAGGATCTTTGAAACTTTCCCGAAAGGGCTGGGGGGTGGGGATGAGCGTACATACATGCCACTTACTGAGAGGACCTGAGTTCCCGTTTGCCATGACTGGCTGGGACCAGCTCCCTGTGGGCAGTCTAGGCTGAGATGATGCATTCTGGGCTACTTCTTCTGCCTGCCATGGAGGTGTCTGGGTGCAGGGTTTTTCCACTCAGAAGATAACACTGCTACTGCGGCCACTAACATAGTCTCTAGAGAAACCATTTATGGGGGGTGTGATCAAACTGCAACCGGAAAAAAAAATGGGGACAAGGGTGTAGGAATCAAGTGATTTGCTATGTAACTGGGCAATTTAATGCCAGAGTTAGGGAGCTGCTGGCCAGAATCATTTCGTCTTCCAAGGCTCTGCGGAGCTCATCCTCTTTATCCTGTTGTTTAAAATGAGCATTATCCCAAACATATGCAATGCAATCAGTTTGGTCACACTTACAAGAACACGCTTTAATAAGGCAATCAATCACTCGCTAACAAGCCAGCGACGGCCAGCGCTGAGCATGCACTCAGGCTTTGGGGAGGCTGGTCTTTCCATGAGGAAGGACCATAGCTGAATGCTGGACAGCGCTCTCAGCCCCCCTCTCCCCCTCCCCCCCCATCTCAGAGGTCAGAAGTGGATTGAGGAGCTCTGGGAAAGTGAGTCAGGAGTGATGTAACAGACTTGGCAAAGAGATTACTGTGGACTCTGGACACCAGAGGCCTGAGGATTAGGTAGGATAGCAGCATCCTAAATCTTCGTTTTACACTAGTAGCTACATAAGACCAGAAGCCTCAGTTTTGCCACCTGCAAAATGGGGCTGAGATGAGACAAAGCTAAGTACAGGCAATCAGAAAATTGGGAACAACATCATGTCCGCCCTGTTGCTTGGTCCAGCCTTCTCATTTTACAGATGAAAAGACTGAGGCTGAATGGAAAGGCAGTATCTTCTTTGTTGTTATCTAGTCTCACTTCACTACCACACCACTGAAATGGTAGTATCATGCCTGATGGGGTTGCCAGGTGCAGACAGCAAAACCTGGTTTTAGGTGTGGGGTGGGTGAGAGTGGGAGGAGAGTCAGAGGTGGTTCCTATAGCCAAACCGCAAGCCTTGGCAAAAGGGAAATTTCATTATGAAGTAATGAGTAATTCCTCCTGGCAAGATGTATTGTTATATCTTCCACTTCAATTTGGAGGAAGAGAGGCTCAATTACCCAGAAAATACAGTCAATTAAAGGCTGCTGATTGGACACGAGGCCGGATCATCGATCTTGTACTTTCCAATATCGCTGCAGACACCTCATTTTCCCTCCCTATTAACTGAAAATACGCCTGGCATTACGGCAACCCAGAGCCCATTTACCTGTCGCAAGCAATCTGGACCCAACACAGAGTAACCTCAAATTTTGTGGGGTTTGGCACCTGGAGCTTCCAAGCAACAGAGAGAATATCATGGAACTGAGGGACTGGACAATTGTAGAGAAAATTCTAAAAGCCTTGGAATAAGGTTTTGTTTGGGAGAGCAGGGGCCACTGTGTGTCAGGAGGCATTTTCTCTGGCACCCAAGTAGGGATGGAGATTGGCTGAGGACTCCCCAGTGCCCTTGGAGCCCATGCAGTTCTGAGGCCCAGCCTGCTGAGAACATTCATGCCTTCTATGCTTGAGTAGGACTTCAGAGCCAGCCACCGTGGTCTCCTATGGGAAGTGAGGATGGAGATGAGGTGGCTCTGAGAATTGTCTGTCTGCTTACTTTGACTAGCCCAGAATTCTATTCTTTGGAGATGAATTACAGTTTCAGGCTGATTCAAACTCTCTCATCCCAATCCAAAAGGCCTCCTCTTCCCTCACCCTAAAATGCAGGCCCAGATTAACTATCAGCCCAGCTCTCTGCAGTACTCAAGCTCCACCCCCATGACACATTCATTTGTCTTCACCTTAGATTGGGATGGAAGTGAGATATACCAAGACCAAGTCGAGCTCACCTTTGCTCAAAGGCATGGAACACCTAAAAACTGAACCATCAACAGGGGTGAACCCCAGTTGAGTTACCACTCTACTAAGCCAGTTTAGCTGTGGAATGCTTCCAGAGTATGCAGGATTAAGGAAACCTGCACCCAGGGAAGATCAGGGTCTTCCTTCTCCACCACCGTGCAATGCCCACTTAGAGTCTACCAATGCCCAACAGAGTCTAGGAAGACTGACTCCATCTTTTCATTCTTCTTTGACCCGGGCCCATGGTGGCTGAACTAACAATTCGAAAAGAATTGCCTGCTGCATATTGTCTGCTGCCCAGGAAAATAAAATGCTGAAGTGAGAATCATGTCAGCTTTTATTGCAATATGGTTAACAAATTGTAACAGCAAATTCTTTGGGCTTCAAAGGAAAACGAAACCAGACCAAATTCATTCCCTACAGGAAGAATCGCTTCTTCCTACTTGGGGTGAAGCTTGCATTGGGGAGTATGCGTTAACCTTCTCCCTCAAAAACTGGCTGCAAGAATGAGTATAAAAGTGAGAAGTGAGTACAGGAGTAGCTCCCAAATAAACCCTGGTGAAGGGGAGAGGTGAGTTCCCCAGAAGAGGCAGAGGTTCCCATTAGTATCTGAAAATCAATCCCCATAGATAGCTCGGGAGGAAAATGAAAGGAAGGATGTAAAATACTGAATGCAAAGGGAAGGGCTAGAAAGCTTGGATGAGATGAAGGTGGGCAGGCAAAGGTTAGAAATAGCCTCTAATTTGCTGCCAGCTATTGAGGGGGAGGGGGGGAGCTGAGGTCCCTGCTCCCTAAGCTCTTCCCTGGGCGCCTTGTTAACAACTCAGCTCTGGGCTCCACGATCATTATTATATATTCAACATTCAAAAACCCTCCTCACACACATCACTTGCTAATCAGGGTGCGTGCTGGGCCCTGGGAGAAGCCTATGTAGACGCTGCCAAGGGGCCCCGGGCAGCCGCAGCCTCCAGCCGGCATCAAACAAAAAGTCAGGGGTGGGAGCAGGGATGGAGCTGCAAATTAAGAGGTATCAGGAAGCTAAGAGGGAGCTAAGAGCTAAGACGGTGGCTAGACGGTAGAAGCCCAACCCAAAGCTGTTGTATAAGGAAGGTTGTGGAAGGCAAGAGTTCCACGGTGTGCCAGCATTCTCTATGGTGGTAATTCATCTCTTTTTCTCTCGTCCCTAGATGACTGGTGGTGCTGTGCCATCCATAATGGCCTTGCCATGGCTTGGAAAAGCTGGCAAAGATTAATCTCTACCTGCTCTGCATACACAGCGTTTTGTTCCGAGAGGGAGCAATTTCCCTTTGCAGTGCTTGGGATCGGCCTTGGTAGGGGGAGGAGGAGTTCAGGGTGAGGAAGAGATGTGAGGTGCTCAGTGGGGGGGTCTGCGGGGCTGGATGTTGGTTGCCGTTGCTGCTAAGTTTTGTTGGGCTTTGGAGTCAAGGCCTCAACCCCTGTCGGGGGCGGTGGTCGGGTGAAGAACGGCAACGAGGGGCCACCGCGGAGGAAGGTGCCTCGGCTTCTTCCTCCCCATCCCCACTCCAGCTCCCTCAACGCGCCAGTCAAGACCGCCTCCCCAGGCTTCCCATTCCAAAGCGGTGTCGCGCCGATCGTTGGCGATCCTCTTCTTCCCGCTCCGTGCCCAGGGGGCGGGGAGGGACGCCGGTTGAGTCCGGGGTGGGCGGGAGGCCCCCTAGGGCGTCCTGGAGCCCGCAGCCCAAGGGCGGCCCCTTATCTGGTGAGGGGCACCTCCTCCCTCTGGTCCAGCGCGACCGAGGAGGCCTTGCTGAGCACTGAGGGCGCGAAGGTGAGGAAGGAGTCCGAGCGGGACGTGGAGGCACAGGTGAAGTCCGAGGCGGCGGCGGCGGCCCGGGGCGCCAGCCCGTTGGCGGGGCCGCTGTGGCAGGCGAGGCAGGAGCAGGGGCCGCCGGCCGAAGCGCCCAGTCCGTGCGCGGGGCCCGGGTAGAGCGGCGGGTGGCGGAAGGCGCACAGCAGTTCGGGCCGGGGGTAGGGCTGCGAGAGCACGCGGAAGGTGTCTAGAGGGCGCAGCGGGCCGCTGAAGGGCGAGGCGGCGGCGGACGCTGCGGACGCGGCGCCCAGGCCCACCGGCGAGTAGTAGGGCAGGGGCAGGTGCGACGGGAAGGGGTAGGGCAGGCCGCCCGCGGCCGCCGCGTGGCTCATCATGTACGTGTAGAAGGCGGGGTCGGCCGGATGCGGCCACGTCATGGCCAGCCGCTGCCGTTTGTCCTTCATGCGCCGGTTCTGGAACCACACCTGCGGGGGGAGAGGAGGGTCAGCGGCTGCCCTGGCAAGTTCTGCTCCGCTGCGGGGAAGCGAGCGCGCCCGCGGGGAAGAGCCGCGGCTGAGATGGGAAGCGCTGGGTTCAGATCCCACCTTGAGACATTTAGAAATGGACTTCAGTCCCTGTCGCTCCTGACCTATAGCCAACAGGAAATACCGGCATGCCGGAACCCGCTGTGGGGTTGCAAGTGGTGGAGGGACTTGGGGACTCCTCCGGTGTTAGAGGGCAGAGTCTTTCCAGCAACACCACCCCCCCCTTCCAGCTGCTCTCTCGGGACACTTCCTTGTGACCCACACGCGTACCCCATCCACTTCTCTACTTAGACAGGGACAGTCTATTTAGTTAGAAAGGGACAGTCAATCCCAAGGTAGCAGTACCCACTCAGCGACTGTCAGGAGCGTATGTCTGCACCTACCGGGCACCTGCACCAGGCCTGGACGCCCCCAGCCTAGCTGCCACTGGCAGGGAAGCCCCAGACCCCATTCCGGTGTGAGATTTAGGAGTGTTCGTTGGTCTTTACTTCCTATTCAGGGGCAGACCCCCCCCCTCACCCCCTCTGAGGCTCATACCTTGATGGTGGTTTCAGGCAGGTTCAGGGCAGCAGCCAGTTCACATCTCCGAGGCCTGGATACGTAGTTCTCCCTGTAGAATTCCTTCTCTAGCCGAGCAATCTGCTCCCTGGTGAAGGCGGTCCGGTACCGGCGCATCTGGTCACTGGCGCTGCAGGCCAGTGTGCCCTGTGGGCCGCTGCCGCCATTGCTCTTGGGGGCCTCGCTGCCGCCGCTCGGACTGCTGGCCAGTGCCTCGGAGCCAGACCCTGCACAGAGAGCCCAAGCCCGTGCATACAAGGAACACACCACACACAAACGACCCTGATGCAGGGCTGTAGGTCCACAGTGCGTGGAGGTGGCAATGGAAAGAAGACTTCCCCTTCTCAGTCACTGTCAGTTGGGGCATGAGGACTTCAAGAACCCACAAGAGAGGACAGAGGGATGGGCACATGGCCGTCTGTAGGGGAGGCCTGACAAGGATGTTGCTTGGGATGTCTCTAAGGATTGCTGGGTACAGAAGCCCCAGCTATCCTTGCCACCTGCCCTGGGCCACAGCAGTGACGCTACCCCTCTGAGTTTTCTGCCCCCCACCGTCAGGACTGGCAAGGATGTGCACAATTAACAGAAAGTGAATTGAGCTACACCTTTGTGCTGGGGTGCTGTGAACTTTGGGCCTTGGTGCATTATAGAACGCTAGGCACGAGCCGAGTTTCCCTGCTTTTGTGTGCACCAGGTTGCCAGTACAAGTATGAGGATGTGTACTGTGTGTGTTACAGAAATGGCATAAGGGTGGCTGTTAAAAAGACTCCTTTGATGCAGTATATTTGAGTGGAGTGGATGTTGTTCTGAAGGGATGTTATGTTTAGAGAGTCTCAACTGAGTGGATAAGATGGTCATGGGTGGATGTGGGTGCTCAACAACAAGGTGTTGGCTGCCAAGGGGGGGGGGGGGGGGGGGGGGGGTGGAGGGGTGGTCAGTATTTTTTTCACACCACTTGCTCCCCATCCACTCCTGCAGCTTTGTGGAGGAGTGTCTGCTGGTAGACTCTCCCTCCCAATTGTCCACCCCTCTCAGGAGACTCTCTTCCTGACTGCTCACCCCCTCCCTACTAGCCCCTAGGTCGAGGAGGGGTTCTGCAGTTAAAACAGTGTGACAGCCCCCCTTTGGGCCTACCCCAGGGAAGGGTGGGGCTCCTGCCCCCTGCAGCTTCTTTTCCTTTGGGTGGAGAAGTGGGACTGGGAAGGAAAAGAGAAGGGGGAGGGCCAGAGCTCTGCCTTTTCAAATGCAACCGGAGACCAAAGGCAATTAGATCATTGGGACCATTTCCGACCTGGCGCCACGGAGCCCGGGAAGTGACAAGGTAATTTGGACCTCTGACCGACGTGCAAACTGGTTGGAGAGCCCCTGCACCAGGCAGTCCCTGTCGGCAGTGATTTTACTGTCCTTTATGGACTCCCGCTTCCGCGCCTGGATGCGCCTTACACCCAGCCAACTACTGCCCAGACCCTGCATTTGATCTCGCCCAGGCCAGGGCAAAGCGTATTCCCGCGCAGTTGAAGCAGTCCCACAAAACACAGGAGGGTTAGGGTGCACTAGATCCCTCTCAGCCCAGGGCTTGCGTCTCCCTCCAACCTCTACAGCACAACTGTCACCCTCAGTCCCGTCAATGCCTGAGCCAGAGACCCCAGGCAGCACCCACTTAACCAGGGAGAGTTGCTCAGGTGGGTGACCCCCCCCCCCCGCCCCAACCACCCTATCTTGGGGGAAGGGAGCGTCTTTCTTCCCCTCCAGAGCTGAAATGCAAGGTGGACGCGGTGGGAGGCCCGGGGACCCAGAGGCGCGGTGGCTACCTTTGCTGTGCTGGTACTCCACGTTCCCGGTGGCGCAGTCCGGGGTGCAGCTCACCTCGATTTCTTCATAGAAATCCGACTCCGTGTCCGAGCTGCTGGGCTGTCCCTGTCCCGAGAGGCTGTCGGCGGTGGGGGCCGGAGGTCCGGGGCCAAGCACGGCTGCCCCGGCTGCCCGAGGTTCGGCGCCCGGCCCCGCGGCGCTGCCTGCTAGTCCGTCGACCGGCTCCTCCTCCAGGCCTCCCCCGCCGCGCTCTCGGACAACCGGAGGGCCGGCCCGCGGGCTCAGGCAACCGCGGGGCACCATCTTCTCGGGCGACTCGGGCAGCGGGCTACCTACGGCTTCGGACAGATTGGAGACCCTCTTGCCAACCAGAGTGCCCAGCTGACCCCCATCCAGAAACATAACCATGTCCTTTCGGCTCTCCATCCCGGGGGTCTCTGGAGTGGGGGAGGGGGAAGGTCCCAAGTGAGCTTCTAGCCCCGGGCTCCCTGAGTCCCCAAGCGGCCGGACGGATCGTGGCTCCGGAAGGGTGAAAGAGAGCCTGGTCGAGTGGATGGGCGAGGAGCGGCCGGAGCGCGATGTCGACGGTGACGACGGCGGTGGCGGTGGGGAGCTGGGGTCACCTTGTGATGCGAGCGCTCCTCTGTGCCGCACCGCCTCTGGGAGGAAGCCCCATTGCCCTCTTCTTTCTAAGCTGTCATCCTCCTGCTGCAATCGTCATTACAGTACCGCTGGTGACGCCACTCGGCGAGCGCAAGTGGATAAATAGAAACGTCTGCCACAGCGAAGATGAAAGGAGACCCGCGGCTAATGGCTCGGCGGTGATGCGCCAGGTGTGGGCCTCATTCGAATGGGGAGGAGAGTGTGAAAACAGAGAGACACACACACTGAGAGAGGGAGACACCCAAGCAGAGGGAATGCAAATGGAATTCCGCAGAAAGAAAAGAGAGCTTAACGCGCGCAGCGAGTTCCGTAGGGGCTGTGGGACTCGGTAATTGAATATGCTTTTTGATTCTTTTTATTGTTATTTTGGCTTTTATTTTCTTAACTTGCTTTCTTGTTCTAACGCTAATGAAGGAATCCATAACTGCTTTCTAAAAGTGTGAAGGCGGACTCACAAGCCTCTTCTCTCATGATCATTGCAACTGCCTGGCCCTGGCAAGCTAACCTCCTACCGGCTCCAAAGTCTTTTTACAAGCTACCGAAAAACATATTCCCTTCTCTCCCCCACCCCTCCTCCACCCTCAAGTTTTCTGGAGAGCTAGGGTGTGGGGTATCCTTTCTGCTCTCTTCCTCCTCCCACTCCTACCTCCAGCTGTCCCCTTTCTCCTGGGAATCGGAGGATAATTTTGCTATTTTCTTCCCCAAGGGAAAAGAAAATGCTTAATTTTTTTTTCTTTAAAGACTCACCTTGACTGCTGAATCAAAATGTTCACTGAATGTTTTCCCCTCTCCCAATCTAGGTGACCTTATGCTTTCCACAGTCCACCTTGACCTGGAAGTGGCTAATCCTAGAAGAAATCGCTTTCTTGTTTGCTCGGGCCTCACCTGCACTTCAGGTATGTAGGGTGGGGAGAGGTTCTAAGAGTGGCCTTTTATTTCTTTTCTTGCCCATATTTTAAGGTATTCTCTCAGTGTCAACGAATTTCCTAGAGACAGATATTTTGAGTGAAGAGGCTCCATCAAAAGTGATGCCCACAGCGGCAGCACTGAAGACTCCTAACTGGGAGAAGGTGATATTCTCACCTGGGAATTTGGCGCGGGGAACGAAACTACCCAAATACTTGGCTTGGGCTTGCTAGGGGGTTGATTCACAGGGTCCCACTAAGTTTCTGTGCAAAGGCTGAGATCCCCTGTTCCAAAAATGTGGGTGGTGCTGTGAGTGGAATCATTGCTGAAAATGCCCTGAAAGAGCAAGTGACTGGTGGCTCTGAGGAATTTGATAAATTTGGGGGACCAAAAGGGAACCTCCATTGAGGAGCTGGGGGTTGCTTGTAACGCTGATGCCTTTGGGAGTAGCTGCAAGCACCCTCCCAGGTCTTCCAGAGAATGCAGAATAGAAATCTCAAGGAAAATGACCCCTTGTCAGCTCTGAGCTGGTGTGCTCAGATCAGGCAGGTGGGGTGAATCTCTCCCCACTTCACTGGGGGTGGGAGGTTGGTGCCTTCTCCCTTCTGTGACCCCTAGAACTCTTTCTCCACCCTCAGAGCTTCTACCTCTAAACATTCAGACACAAATGGGCTGCCCCTGTTTCACCACCCCCCTTCTCGGTGCTCCAATACAAAGTCTCATTTTCTGAGATTTTAGAGAAAAATTCATCCATAACTACCTTTTTGTCTTCTATCTCCTATTTCTCTCTCTCCCTTTCTCTCTTTCTCTCTCTCTCCCTCTCTCTCTCTCTCTCCCCCCTCTCTCTCTCCCCCTCTCTTCACTGTCCTCCCCCAGCCTTCCTATCTGTAGGGAGATGATATAGGAAGCAAGGTATTTAGGAAAATACAAAAATTATTTCCCCGTTCCTGATTTTCACTTCTCCCTCAATTCAATAAAATGATGCTCATTAATGCACGAATGGAGGGCACTGGGAGAGGAAGGACAATATTTCCAGAAGGAAATACTGGTAAAAATATCTCCACTGCCTAGACTGTGGAGCAAGCCACCATCTGCTTTGCTGCTAGCTATCTAGATTGCTGCTAGAAATCTGGGGGAATATTTTCAAAGGTGAGAGGAGTGATTTCTAATGAAGGAGATCAAATCCCAGAACCATTTTACTATGGTGCAGAGTTGTCCTAGGGTTCTGTGATAACCTGCTCTTTCCAGTCAGGAGTCAGAATCTGAAGGGATGTCTGCCTTGCTCTCTTCTCCTGGTCAAAGTGGAGACCTCAAAGTCTGCGTTAGAGTTAAGATCGGCCACCCAGCAATAGTTCCCGATCACGGCTAATCCTCTTCAACCCCCTCCCCACCTCCAGTCCACCGCCTTCTCACAGCCACCCCTCTGCCCTCACCTCACTGGAGCCAGGTCTTCTGAGGACTCTGGGCTCCCCTGCCCCGCCCCCAATTTTGCATTCAATGGCAGTGTTCTGCTTTTGATCCTCTTTTCCTCTGGGTTTTCCCTGTGAGATGAAAGCGGAGTAGAATTGAGAGATCAAGAGGTGCCATTTGCGGCTGGTTCCTGGGTCCAACACAATCCAGCCAAGCTTCCCCTTGAGTTCGGAGGAAGCTCAAGCCCACCATTGAAACCTCTGGGGGAGGGGGGCTGCCTTCTCTGGGGTTCAGATGTGAAGTTTCAGGGACACCCTCCCCCTCAACTCGACTCTCACACTCTTCTCTTCATGCCTCACCCTTTCAAAGCAGCCTCAATTTCTCTGGTGTTTAGGAACCTAATGTACCTGGTGCACAGGAGGAAAAAAGAACGTTCGCTCCAAATGTCACTTCTTTCAAAAGCATCCTTTCTGTCAACATCAGACGAAGAGAGGCCAGGGTCTTAACAAGAGGAAGAAGGAAACAGGCGGGGACTATATAAAATCACTGGGGAACTTTTTTGTGGTTTATGCGGAGGGTGGCTATTTTAATAGCGAGATATCAAGGAGGTTATCCCCGCTAAGGAAGGTAAATTACAAGAGGGAGTGAAGCCCGCGGCCACAGCGATCTGGGCAACGCCATAAAAACGGAGAAGGGAAGGCAGACGCTGAAGTGAGGGCCAGATCGGCCCCAGCCTTCCCCCCCCCCCCACCTCCTGCGGCTGGGAGGGCCCCGCCTGCCGTCCCCACCCCCGCTGGGGCGACGGGCTCTGGTCCAGCCGGCTCCTCTCGGATTGAAATTCTCCAGACTTCAAAAGCTCGCGGCTCGTCTTCCGCCAGGCTGGGCTGGGCCAAGGGTAGGTGGGAAACCCGGGGAGGCGGCTGGGAGATAAGATGCTCTGGTTAACTGTGTTAACTGTAATCGGAAACTCGGCCTGGCCCACCAGACAAGCTGATCTGCAACAGCCACTTCGCTTCCAAAGAAAACCCCGCTCCGGAGAGCGGCGGCGGGGGGTGGGGAGCGCCTCGGAGGCCCGCGGACCCCGTTCGGGCCGGCGTGATAGTCCGCGGCCCGGCCGGTGAGCACCTTCAGAGGTCCGGCCTCCCTGCAGTCAGCATGCGTCGGGGCCGAAACGAAGGGTCCAGGAGATTTGGGACAGGGATCTTCGATTCTGGAAGCTGACTTAACCGCTTCGGTGTCAGGAAATTTTTGATGAGAAAAAAATGACTATATTTTTGCTTCTTACTTTGGTAAATATAAGATCAAACGGAACTTCCTCTTAAACGATAAGCGTCTCCCGGTTGTCCTAGATATTTATCTCGGACCTTCCGTCGTCTTCAGGTTGTGACCAGCTGTGATCAGCGAAACTACCCCCACGACTGAGTCTCCAGTCCTGGGAGGTTAGGGCTTTCTGGGAATCAGTAACCCTGTCTGGTCCTTGGCAGTTTCCCAGGTTCCAGCGCCTATCTAGCAACCTGGAGCCCAGGGACATCGGTAATGCCCCCCTGGGGAGCTAGATCCACTGGATGTCAGCATCCAGGGGTTGAGCCCTACCCAGGAGACAGCGAACACCTACCGCACCTTCTCTTCTACCCTGCAGTGGGTATTGGAGGTAGAGTCCAAGTGGGTGTTGGAGGTAGGGTATTGGCTGGTAGTTAAAAGCTTCAGTGGGCCCCAGAACAGTTTCTGGTCCAGGCAGGCAAAACCCGTGACTTTTGGAACTCTGGTTTGGACAAGTGCCCCTGGAGTGAAGAATCAGGCACCTGGGACAAGAAAGTGGATGCTTTCCACACCATGAAGCCTGCTTGACAGATCCTTGGAGCCACCAGTCCTGTGATTGCTCTATCTCTATCTATCCATTCCCCATGCCTGGAGTCCAGGAGTTGGAGAACTGAGTGGCTTCCTGACCTGAACTACTGTCCCCTAGGTGGCCCACACCCCACCTCCCACCACCTGCCTTTCCAGAGCTGACAGACACAGGAAAGGACTGATGTCCTAAGAACCTCCCCAGGGTTGAGGTTTGCCGCTCTCTCAAGTAGCCAATAGGAGGAGTCCGTGTTCTGGTCAAAGAGCAACTTCCTAATATCCAAGCACCCAGAAAGACTCAAACATCTCTCTCGTCCACTCTAAAAGAGTGGGCTTTTCTTTCACCATTATGTCCTGAAATCTGCTTTCACTATATTGATGGACATTTCTCCTCTAATCTACATAAGACTCCTTTAAAATTCTCATCAGATCATACTGCCTTTTCTTCCACAGTGTTCTCAACTCAAACACCAAGGCGTAATTGAGTGTCAGACCCTGTCTCTTCCTGGCCTGCAGGCATGCCTCAATACCCATTAGTGCTGTACCTCTCTACAGGCAATGTTCCACAAATCCCTCCACCCTTTCTGGCATCTAGTGGGTCAAGGGCTCTAGAAAGGGTGCCTGCCAGAAACAGATGCTTCAGAGTCCTCAGGCCGGACTGGTCTCATAGTGCCCCCCCCCCATGCTTTCCCAGGAAGGCAAGGAGAGACCCATCTCTCCTTGGAATCCCACATTAACAGCAGCCACTGGTTTAAGTATTTCACCTATATAAGCTCTTTCCATCTTTACAACAGGCCTGATGAAGATCATCTCTACTTTGCAGCTGAGAAATCTGAAGCATAGAGGAGATTCATATGTAATCGAGAGACCCAGGATTTGATACTTCCTTCCAGCTTGCAGTCCGAAGTCACAACAACTTTAGTTATTTAGAGTGTCAGGCATTAAGTTCTGAGCCTCGCTTTCCAAAAATTCAATGTGTGGGTTTTCCCAAGGCCTTTCTTTCTCCTCCTCACTCTTAGATGAATTCACAGGGGTAGCAGTGAATTCACTTGGGCACAAAGGAGGGTGAAGCCCCCCCCCCCCAAAAAAAAAAGGACAGAACCATTTGGAGAAGACCTTTAGTCCAATTGTCCTCTTTTAGAGATCAGAGGCTGGGGGGGACCTTGCAGAGGCCTGCAGGGAGACCAGAATAACCCTTAGGAAGGTAGACAGGACAGACTGTTTTGCCCAAACAAGTGAGCTGTTTCAGGGTCTAGGTCCCAAAATATCAGGAATATCACACCAGCAGTTAATTCTGTAAACCCCAAAAGACCAAGTCCAGTCCCTCTTTGGCCCTGAGTACCCCTCTGGAAAAAAAAGAAATGGGTTACCAGTTAGTTTTGGCCTCTTGGAAGCCATGGCCCTATTACAATAGGGCACCCTCTCCTCGGAAAACTACACAGGTATAGTTACTGGCATTTGCTTGCTGACATTCTCCTATACCCCTAGAATCACCATTGCCCAGGGTCTGAAGGTTCTGATCCTTCTCATAGATGGTGGGACTGTATCAGCAGCTACCTCTTTCAAACTGTCCTCCAGGATCGATTGCTCCAAGGAAGAAAGCTGAGTTTTTCCACGGTCTGGCACCAGCATTCTGGCCTGGCATATCTTCCATTCAAATGTTAAGAAGTGCTTCTGAAGGGAGAGCATGGCCCAATGGGGTGTCTCCTGTTAAAGGCAGTTTGGGGGTTGCCTTTCTCCGGTATGAGGGGGGTGGAGTGAAGGAAATTGAAAGACAGGTATAGTGGGTTCTTTTCCAGTGGGATTGGGAGAGATCAATCAGTAAATTTTCCTTATTGTTTTCAATATATTTTGCCTGGATACATACATTTCCAAGCCTTGGACTGCCCAAAGCCTAGAGGAACCTAACAACCCTGCCTCTTCCTCAACAGAACCCCCCTCCATTCACCCTTGCTCTGAAGAGGAAATTTGCTTACTGCACCTCCCATCAAGGTTGTTCAACCCCAGGATCCAGGATACCTATCGAATAGTCATTACCCAGGGGGATCTCTCTGACTTAACTAGTTGGAAATGACCCTAAATGTTTGCTCCTGGGTGTGGGTCTTTCTTTGTGAGTTCCTCGGTGTCTATGCTCTCTGACAGTGCGTCTCTCCTGACTTCCGGACCAAGGAGAAAACTGCAGCCCCTTTCTTCCTTTCTTTTTATTTTTTTGAGACTAGGTCTCGCTGTTTTTGCCCGTGGAACCGCAGGCTCGCGTTGCCCGGGGTACCACGGACTCAAGCGACCCCCAGCCTCAGCTTCCCAGGTAGCTGGGATTACAGGCGCGCGCCACCACGCCCAGCTATATTTTTGGAACTAGGTCTCGCTGTGTTGCCTCGAGCGGGACTCGAACCGCGATCCCCGGCCCCCGCCGCGGCTTCCTAGACTGCCGTTTACAGGCACGCACCACCGTGCCCGACCTTGCGGCCCCTTCTTTCTTTTCCCACTTGCCATCTCTCGGCCAGGAGACGTGTTGGCGCCACAGCGCTGGGTGGGGAGTGGGGGTGGAGGGAGAAAGGGGGCGGAGCGGGTAGGAAAACCGCCACTAGGGAAGAAGTCCTACCGGTTGGGCGGGCTAAGCCTCTCCCTCCCCTCCCGCCTAATGGAAAACCATTGAGTAAGGAGGGGGCTGGTTTTCATGGAGCCCCTCCTGTTCAGGCTTAGAATTAGTCCCCTTTCTCCTACTGAGCTTCACGGAGCCCTCATAGAATACAGTTCTTCCTGCTGTGTAGAGAGGAAAAGGAATTCTCAGAGAGGTTGAGTAACTTGCCCAAAGTCACACAGCTGGGAAGCGACAAAACTGGGGTTTTAACCCAACTCCAAAATCTAGATTCTAGCTCTGACGTTAGCCCTGAGCCACCAGGACTGAGGACAGACAACTGCGGTGCCGGGTACGGTTAAAAGATCCTGACGGAGTCACCCATTCCAGGTTGGTTGCGCAGGGGCCACTGCAGCCGGGAGCGGTGAGGGCAACGGGCGGGGCAACCGCTGGGGCTGTTACCAGAGTCTCCGAAGAGCGGGGCACCGCGGGAAGGGTGGCTAAGAGAAGGAAGGGCCGGAGGGCGCCGCGACGCGGAGGGATTGTGCGCTCCCCGAAGGCTGGTCCTAAGAGCGCGCGTGCGCGCGTCAGGGAGTTTCCGAGGGTGCGCTGCCCGCTAGTGGGACTCGTGCTATTGGAGGGGGTTCAGGAAGAATGTCGGCCCAGAGAACAGGATGTCATCCCGCACGCGACGGGAGTGAGGGCACAGTCTCGGACGGAGCCTGTGAACTCGGTCCCTTCCGTTCCTCTCTGCTCTCCTGGAACGCGTCAGGGACGGCCGGAGGGTGGGGTGGGGCAGCGCGTCAGTTTTCCACCTGGGTGTGACTGGAACACTCGGTCCTCCCTCCGCCCTGCCTCTTCTCATCCCCGCCCCTTGCCGCCGCGGTGACAAAGCGCAGCTCCTGAATTGCTGTCTCGGTGCGCCCCCCACTGCCGACCGCCAGAGGCCCAGAGGCGGAAGTCGAGGCGCGTCGCAGCGTCTAAAGCTGGCAGCGATCCCGCGACCCCGCTGGAGGAGGCAATCCACATCCTCCCCCCACCCCACCCCGCCCCGGGGAAGCCGACCCTCACTCCAAAGACACAAGAGTTTCATCTTGTCCAAAGCCCCGGCCACTTGAGCTGGACCCCAGAGAAATGGGTGGCGGGTCCGGACTCTGGGCCTCGCTTGTCAGGAACGAGTTACTACCCGCGGAAGCGCCTACCCACTGGAAGAAGCTGGTAGTTCTCCTGACTTGCTACACAACCCCAACTTTGAGAAGAGGGCCGGGACCTTGACCTGTCAAGATTTGCATAAAAAGAAGATCGTCTAGGGCAAGGGAGGGTAGGGGGGAAGCGTTTTACAGTTTTTCCAGGTCACGCAATGTGCTCAATCAAATCCCCATAAATGCGTCGACCCTATTTGTCTTGGCGCCCGAAACCCAGTGTTTGGGGAGACCCTTTCTTTGCAGTCCTAGAAGTGACTCTTACTTGAATCTCACTCTGTTCTGAGACGCATTCATAAACCATATAACCTGGAGGCAATTCTCACCTTCCCTTTGATCGAGTTTCTTCACCGTAGTTCCTCAATCACCCGGGAACTTGTTAGAAATGTAAATTCCCAGGTCCCACTCCAAACTTACTGAATTAAGAAACTAGCCCAGCCAACTGTCTTTTTAACAAGTGATTTTGGTGCACACTCCAGTTTCAGAACTGCTGTGTATAGATTCCATCACACTAATTTAGATTAGGTTTCTAATTTCCTAATCTCCACTATGCCCAGAAAGGCTTTTATTAAGTGTACCTTAAAAAAAAACACAAAAAAAAAACTTCCTCTGATGCAGAGCCTTAGAGCCTTGGGTGCCTATTACCAATGTTTATTCACCCCTGTTATTTCCACTTTATTGCCTCCATGTCGGTCTTTGGGCACTAAGGTTTTACCTAATGATGTCATTGTGTAATTTGGCTCCTCACTCCTCTCATTCACTGCCTAAGGTCAAGCCTAACTTAGGAGCAGAACAGAAACTGCTCTGAAAGCACAGCAGCTGGTGTAGAGTGGAAAATATGCCCACCCAGAGATTTCTCTCCCAAAAGGAATTACAGGCTTTGAGTTGTGATTGAATTGCTGGCTTCAGAGTGGAGAGGAGCAGATCTTCCACATCTGGATACCCCTAACTTGCTAGAGAAAAGGTAGAATAAAAAGGAGAGATGGGGGCTTTCTAGGGGTCCCCCAAAACAGGGCAGGACCTCAAAGGAATTCTGGCAGTACCTCCTGCCTGCAACCTCCTGGACTGCTCCAACCTTTACTCTTCTCTGAAATGGTGATTTCAGCATTTGCTGTGACAGATTAAAATGAAGTAGCTTTACTAGGAGCCCTGTACCTATAGATACAGATGCTTTTCATCCTATCAGATTTGCCAAATATCAGACATGCTCAGGGATGCTATTTAATAAATTAAATTAAAGTTACAGTAAATGTTAAAAATTAAGTAGCATGGGGCCAAGGTGCCCACTAAGAATACCCAAGAATAAATACCGAAGAATTTAAAGAATCTTTAAATAAAGAATCTTTATTCTTTGGTATAGTTAATACCAAAGAATAAAGATAATCATCAATATGTTCTGGAAAATATTCTAAATGATTTGCATGTATTATTCCCCCATAATGATATGCTATATCCTGCATGTCACAGTTAGGAAAGATGGAGAAACCGAGTCGAGGAGTAAAATGTCCACACAAAACTGAACAGCCTATAAATGGGAGAGATAGGATTTAAATTCACATTATTGTGATGCTGGAGGCTAGGCTCCTACTCCCTGCATTCAGTCTTTGCCTGTAGGTGTTAGCAGTCATACTCCATGATCTCAAAGGCTTTACTTCATTTTCAAAGGTGAAAAAACTAATTAAAGCCCCAGAAGAATACTGCAACTTCACCAAACATTACTACTACTACTAATTATAGTAATAAACTGTTTAATGATCTTAGGAAAAATTTTCACAACCACTGTCCCATTTGACACAATAATCCCATGTAACATGAAGTACTATTAATAGAATAGAAGAGCTATTGATAGAATCACCATTTTACAGGTAAATTGTGGCCCCGAGAAATTAGGTTCCTCCCATAAGATCTCTCACTAGTGAATGATAAATCAAGAACCATACCTGACTTATTTCCTTTTTTCTCCTTTCATTCTCATTTCAGACACATAATTGTATATACCAGTCTTAATGTCTCTATTAGTTTAGGCTGCTTCAATGGACTTTCCTGTCTAGTATTGTGTTTGCTTGGTCCCTTTAATGAGGTAGAAGGGGCCAAGGTTATTCTTTCCAGTTTCCATATGAGGAAGCCAAGATCCCAGGAGTACAGAGGACTTGGCCAAGATCACAGAACCACAGTAAGGGTCAAAAGTTTTAGATTCTTTTGGGCAAGACTATGAATTTTGTAGCACATTCTACAGAATTAATGAATTATTCTTGTCCTTGCTCCATTATTAAAACCTGGCAAAACTGACAGACACACAAAGGCAAGCATTTAGAATAGTTTCTAGGACATATTGTCAGTGAAATAATACTGACAATTTACAAGTATACATAATATAATGTGCGGTTAATGCACTTTTAAATAATAATGGACTTCAAGTTGTTTTATAACATCCATATTGGCAACATGTCAACTTTGGAATGTTTTTCTAATTATTCTGGAGTCAGTCTTGCTCTTCTTGGAAAGAATCAGAAAAAGAAGGAAAGGTCACTGTTTCAAAAATAGGCATGGAAAGAGACAAAAGAACCCGAATTCGGGATGTAAGTTTACCCTGGTCTTAGGTCCTGAAGAAGATGTCTGATCGTTCTTGAGTTGCGTTTAGACAATGATTTTAAGCCTGAATATGGAAGAAGCTGAAGAGCTGGATTATCTCCAAAAATTAGCCAGTTTTCCTTTTCTTAAACCTTTCCTTCACAGTCTTCATCTTTTCCTTAAATAGGCAATGAAAAAGGAAAACATAGTGTGTTCAGGCTCTAAGCTAAGAGCAATGCAAATTCACTCTCATCTAAGCCTTACAATGATCCTCAGAAATTCGTACACCTCCCCGTTTTATAGGTGGGAAAACAGAGGCTTAAAGAGGTTCATAAGTGGCCCGAACTCACACACTTAATAAATGGGAAAGCTGGGAAAAATCCATGCTTGTAAATACAAAATTTAATTTCTGATAACTAAGATAACTTTCTGATAACTTTCCTATGATTATGGATTCTGAGGTCTTCTGACCCAACAGATGAGTACCAACAAGGAGTCCCAAGTTGAGTGAGGTCAAGAGGGAGAGGGTTCAGATCCCAGAGGCTTAGGGGCAGATAGGTTATCTATAACTGTTATGAGCACAGACTTGAGATGAGATTTCTCACCAAGATTTCTGGTTTTTCAGAAACATTTGATCACGAAATAAGAGCATCCACTTAGAAGCCAGACAGCCCTGAGCTAAACCTCAGCTCCACCACTTAATTCACCAGTGACCTTGAGCAGACAAAAGCAAAACTGGATGTCAGCTTTAAGGTGCAGCTGTCAGGGGGATAACAAAGCCTGCTTCTGAGAGCTTCTCTGAGCATTTAAAGGTGCCAGAAGAAAAGGGTCTGGTACATTTCTGGCCTGAGTATGCACTAAGTGCATGATCCATCACGGTGGTGCCCCTACTTCATCCTACTATGTGATTCTTCTGTCACAACACTGTACCCTTGGCAAGTGAAAACCAGCAGTGAATATGAAAAGGAATGGTACCCAAGGGACTAATACTATTTTTGTGTCCCTCTCCTTATGTAGTGGCTACTATTTGCCCAGAAATAGACAACCATATGAGAGAACCATAGTGCATTCATGTGCTTGTTAGAGTTCAATACATATGGAGATGGTAAACACAAATTGAAATAAAGAATGGTCTGACTGGCATCTTTGCAGTGCCATCAGACATGGCACCCAGGTCCCGTGTAACTTCATTCACTGAAATATATGAGATAAAACATGAGAAAGATTGCCAGGCACGGTGGCACGTACCTGTAAACAGCAGCCTAGGAAGCAGTGGCAGGGACCAAGGACTGCAGTTCGAGTCCTGCCCGGGACAACAAGACCTAGTTCCAAAAATATAGCAGCTGGGTGTGGTGGTGCTTGCCTGTAATCCTAGCTGGGAAGCTGAGGCTGGGAATTGCTTGAGTATGTGGTACCCCAGGCAATGTGAGCCTGCAGTTGCATGGGCAAAAATAGCAAGAACTAAGAAGGGAGGGAGGGA
>PVHY01020390.1:0-25656 GCA_004024945.1 Uropsilus gracilis | reverse complement strand
AAAAAAAAAAAAAAAAAAAAAAAAAAAAAAAAAAAAAAAAAAAAAAAAAAAAAAAAAAAAAAAAAAAAAAAAAAAAAAAAAAAAAAAAAAAAAAAAAAAAAAAAAAAAAAAATGAATTCACATTAAGTAACAACAGTCAAAAAGGAAATCTAAGAAATTTCAAGACAGAGATGATGAAACTTAAAAGTAAGACAAATTGATAAGTATTTACTTCATAATTCAAAAGCACCAGAAAATTCATAGTAAATGAATAAAAAAGGAGAGGATGGAGGGGAAAATAGTGAAATCAAGAGAGAAGGGATAAGTCAGGCAGTTGAGAAAACTTGCAGGTGGGCAGGAGAGAAGTAGGAGAAAGGAAACAGGAGAAAAAAAATCACTTTTCAGAATGATGGTTACAAACTTCCAGATTGAAAGTTTTTATCAAGACTCCTGTCCAATAATTTTTTTAAAAATACTTATAAACACCTTCAGTGATTTCAGAGAGAGGAAAAAAGAACAGAATTAGAAAAGCATCAGTCTTATCATCATCAATAAAGGAAGTTAGAAAACAATCAAATAATTCTTCAAAATGCAATGGGATATGACCTTGAACCTGGAAACCCACGCTCAGACACAATTAACAAATTATGAGGTAAAATACAGGCATTCCAAATATGCTGATTAAAAAACTTCACTGCCCATGCTCTGTTTTCTACAAAGTGATTAGAAAATATGTTCAATGAAGAAATAAACCAGGATGGAGGGAAAGTATGGGAATCAGAAAACAAGCTATCCAAAGCTGAAGAGAGGCCAAAAGAATGCAGAAAAGTGATCCCACAAAGAGAAAGGAAAACAGAGACAGAGTTTCTTAGCAATTCTGGAGTGGAATATATCAAAATTAAAATCACATAACATGTAAAAGTGTAAGAAAGACAAAACACAGTCAAAAATCATTAAATTTAGCCAAATTATATGTTAAATGCAAAACAGGTAGAAATAAATAGAGATGAACAAGATAGAAAATGCAAAAACTAAATCCTTCAGGACAAAAAGCTGAATAAACAGGAATAAAAATAACTCTTAAAAAAGCATAACTACAATGCAGTTATTACACTAAAATTTTTCAACTAATTTCATGAAAAAGCTACTCAGGCCAGACATGGCGGCGCATGCCTGTAAATGGCAGCCTAGGAAGCTGCAGCCAGGGCTAGGGATCGTGGTTCGAGTCCTGCCTGGGGCACACAGTGAGACCTAGTTCCAAAAACATATAGCTGGGCATGGTGGCGAGCGCCTGTAATCCCAGCTACCTGGAAAGCTGAGGCTGGGGATTGCTTGCGTCTGTGGTACCCCAGGCAACATGAGCCTACAGTTCCATAGACAAAATAGTGAGAGCTAATCTCAAAAAAAAAAAAAAAAAGCTACTCAGTGTCTTAAACATTGCCAACCTATATTTTCTTGGAAAAGCATTCATTTTAATTGCCTTTTTGCACCTATTAAAACATTAAGCTGGTAACACATCTCCTACAGTTAGGGTTCAGTGTCTGGATACTAACTTGCATTTATTTTGTTTGTGTTTTAATAGATTAATGTTGATTTCTCATTCACTGACTTGTTTCTAAGAGAAAACAATAGATAATAATAGTTTTCCAAGTGAAATAAGAAAATTGTTACCTGTAATAATCTCATAACTACTTGCCCTCTTCTTTAGGTAGCTATAGTATGGGGGAATAACTTCCTGCAGAAATACCACATCTGGGTTGTACCTAATTAAAATAAAAATTTATTATAAATAAATGTCCAATTCCACTTCCAGTTACCTAGATTGGGAAAATTCTGCAATATGAAAGAAACACAAAACAATTACCCTCTAGGATACCTAATATTCTATTATTTATACTGATGTCTGATAACTACAAAACAAGATCCATGATATTTAACATGTAACTGCAAAGATCAAATTTTGGAAAAGTTATACAGTGACAACACTTTAAATTTAAAAGTGGAATCAGACAAAAGAAAACAGAGACCTCAGTGGTCCTACAGTTTAACAGATGCTTCAGATGTTATCTTTTATAATCCTCTTTGAAAAAGTTATCCATGATGAACAAAAGCCAAGATCCAGAGAACTGAGGTGACTTGTCCAAGGCCACAGAGTTAGTATGTGGCTGACATACCTCTTTGGTAATTTCATTTTCATAACAATATTAAATAAAATAAAAAAATTACTACTTAATAAGCAATAGTACTAGAAGTTTTCTAACAAAATAATGTCCCCTCTCCAACCAGCCCGTATTTCTGCTCTGGAAGGCAATCACTCTCAATTATTTCATATATTTCTTCTGAGCTGGATTTTGAACAAAGATCTGATTTCAAATCTCCTAATTTTGAACTACTATTGTTTGGTAGGAAAGCTACATTATCACTAACATTAAATGATGTTATCACTAACATTAAATGAAATAATACTTACAAAGCTATATAGGAACACACTCCTCGAGCCCGCTCTTGCAGATTCTTTAGGTCTAATCCATCAATATTCCAAGTAATGACAGAAAGCATACTGTCGTTTTCTTGCTGGATATTTTCAGGTGAGATGGTTTTAGAACTACTGGAATCAGTTGTCTCGTCATTGGTTAGGTCAACACTGGTTAAGATCAGAATGAAATACAACTTTGCAAATAATCTATACAGTGGTGAATTTAAAATCATTTTGTCAGTATTTTCAGTTCTAATTTTATAGTCAGATTCTAAAAGAGCTGCAAAATTACCAATTATAGAAGAGCAAAAGTTATAAAACCAAGGAAAGGGAAATTCTTACTGTCAAGTAAGTTCATTTTAAATCCTATTTGAAATAAGGTCTCATTGTGGCACATAAATAATGGTTGCAAATTCTTTTTATTCCCCTCATTCAGTTCAGGATGAAGTCTAATAATCACAACTTTGAATCTCAGCGTCAGTGACTTACTTGACCAACAGACTACAGTGAAACTGAAATCCTAGTGTTTTTGAGGCTTGATTCTAAGAAGCCTTTCAGATCCCACGCAAGCCTTTGAACTACTCTTTCTGGGAACCCTGAGCTGCCCTGTGCAAAGTCCAACTACCCTGAGACAAATGTATTTTTTCATAATTGTGTCAGGAAAAAAATCAAAGACAAAAGGATTTATCACATCACATAACTTGTATATTCATCATACATACCTCTTTCCCAAAAGTAGAGGTCCCAAGTGTAATACAAAACATACCTCCTCACACAGAACCAAAAATAAACTTCCTGCTCTCTTCAATGAAATAAAACCGAAGTCCCACCAGTAAGTGGAACTGTCATAAATCTCATGGGGGAGAACATAATGGCATTAGTAATTATAGCTAAATTTATTAGACTCCTACTGTATGCCACATGTGTTACACATTTTTTCCCTCTTTACAACCTATATAACCATGATGTGATATATAGGTACTATTATAACCCCACTGAAAAAGAAGTTGAGACAGAGAGTTTACACAGCTACTAAATAGCAGAACTGGACTTATAACCTTTGCATTTTGGCACCAGAGTCTATGCCCTTATTTCTTGTGCTGGCTTCTCCTCCTCTAATTTCACTGTCACACGATTACAGTAAGTCCTCACTTAATAGTTCTTGAAGATGGGCAACAGCCAGTGAAGCAACATGTCCTAAATTGTGACTACTGTGATACCCAATTACCCTAACGCTCCATCTGAGGGAAAGACAAACTGCAGTGGTAGGAAACACAAAAAGAATGTAAAAGACTTATGAGAAATGGATGGAAGAACTGAAAGGGACTAGTAAATTTTAAGGGTGTCATTTGCTGACTTCCCAAGAATTGGGGCAAGGATTGTAGTCAATGTAAATGGAGATGTATATTCTCTGTTCCAGGTGAGTGGCCCTTAAATTGTAAATCATCTGGGGAGAATGTTAAAATGCAGGCTGATTTCATAAATCCAAATAGAGCTTAACATATTATGTGTCTAACTAAACTTCCAGTCCATGTGATGCTGCTGGTGGAGGGTCTCAGTAACAAGGGCCTGTGCTGGCTCTGCATGAGAATAATCCAAGGAGCATTTTAAAATACAACAACAAACCACCAAAACCCTATGAGGGATAAATGGATCTCAGTCCAGACTTACTTATTACTTATAATTAAAGTAATATCTCTAGAGGAAGGGTCTCAGGAAGGGTATATATTTTTTAACTCCCAAGGTAATTCTAATATGCACATGAGGCTCACTGTTCTGGTTTTAAGAAGCTTTCCCTGTTTCTCCTGAGACTCTGAAGACAGAATTCAATTTAGGGGGCAAATTCAATTTTCCTGTTCAAAATCAGTTTTTGCTAATTTCCCAGGAATTCAGTGAAGAACTGAGATTCCTGTCCTACTAGAGTAAGGCAATCAAAACCCACGTTCAGCAGGCTTGAGTTTTTCTAGTCACAGACTCTTCCTATCAATTTATTTTACTTTCATATTTTTCTTAAGCCAACATCAAACATGTAATCAGGACATGCTCCAAAATTGTGCAGACCCCAGAAACATCACAAAGTTGTTCTTCCCCCACCATTTTTTCCCCAACTGACAATCCTTGCTGCTTCACTCACTGACACTTGGTCTGAGTCTTTACAGACAACAGACCACAGCTTGCTTTTGTCAATTTACCAGCAGGGTGTGGGGACCCCAACTGTGTTCCATACCATTACTCAGGTGACCCTCCTTTTTTCACAGTGACTGTTTGAAAGTACCCATTTCCTTGGTTCCAAGTTCTTCCTTGATCAGTTACATCTCAAGCTGTAACTAAAAGATAGGAACTCAGGCTAGTTTGAACAAATGGGAGGAATGTATAAAGAGACAGAAACAGGTCAAAATCGAAAATACAGGAATGCAGGCAAAGAGTAAGAAAAGGTCTCCCCAAAATGCCACTTTGAGATTTGGATTATTCTATTCTAAAGTGAAGGCAAAATAGAGAGACTTTTACCTCTCCTTTCCCAAAAGAAATTATTAACAAATGATAGTTTCTGACTCATTTGGCAAGGCAAGCATCTAACTGCACATTATCAGCTCTTGTCATCATTAGTTCTCCTCCCTCCTGAAACCCCAAGTTCTGACCCCAACCCTTAATCAGAATGTTCAACTGTACAGCTGAACCTTGAACAGGTTCAAGGTTTGAAGGTAAGGTCCATTTATTTGGCAGATTTTTTTTTCTACCCACAGTTCTGTTTGCATGGATTCAAGTAATCCAGGATCCCAACCCACCAACATGGATTTTCAACTTCACAGGGGTTGATGCTCATATCCATCACCATCCCCCTCTTTGTATCTCCAGGCATCCTATCCCTTTCTTTGGTTCAGGATATTACAAAAACCCTCAATCATTTGGTTGTCTTGAGTACCTATATCTTTATTAGATTCATGGAATTATGTAACTAAATGTAATTAAAATGAAATGTAATTAAAATTTTCTCCTGTTAATCTTATTAAATCAACTTAATTATAAAATCAGTCAGAGAAATTAAAAGGGAAGGTTTTCTTTTCCTAGAGTACAAGTCCAGCGAAAATGGCATTTCAGATGGTTCCTCCCAGTGTTGGAGGGTTGGGGGGTAACTGCCATTAACATAGCTAGCCATGCACTGATAGTAGCTTTAAAAAAGCGGGGGTGGGGGAGGAGTTATTTTCCTGTTGCTTTAGAATTGTAAAGTTCAAGATTAGAAGTCATTCAAGATTAGAAGTCATAGTTTCCTTTGAGAAGGACAGAAGAGGAGGAGGAAGGAGACCAAGTTTTTGATTTGGAGATGAATAATAAGACTCATTACGGAAGCGCAGGGAAAACAAGAAAGAAGGATATAAAAAGGGCTTGTACCTTGTAGTACATATTTAGGTAATCACCTTCTTGTTTAGTAATAAACAGCACGGTCACTTTGAGAGTTTGGTCTGGCTTTGAAATCACAGAGTAAGGAGACTGTGATGAAGAATCCAGGTTTAAAATATCTTTAAGTTTGTTTGCCCTCTGGCTTGGGAGAGCCCTCTGGCTTGCAAGCGGCAAGTATCTGAATGACAAAGGAAACTAGTAGTTTTAGAGTTAACAAAGGTTTTTGCCCGGTAGGTAGATTGCACGGTAACCTCTGATTTAGGAAAAGCCGGCAAAAGGATTTTTAGTTTAAAAAAAAAAAAAAAAAAAGTCTGCCGTCCCACCTTCCCCCACCTGGCCCCAACACCAGGACTCCAGGTTATTTCGAAGTTCCAGTTTGAATCCCGCGAGAGAAGGGATAGCCCCAGAGCTGGAGAGCATCTCACACCCAGAGACAGCAACACTGATGCTTCGTCTTTGGTTATTCAATGGGAACAGGTGCTTTTCTCAGCCTCCGGTCGATACCCAAAGTAAAGAGCCTGCGTCCACACTGGCTCCTCGTTCCCATGACTTACCAGGGCGCGGTCTCAGGGGGAGTCTCAGGGAGGCTTTTTAGGGTGCTCTCCTCTACAGGAGGCTCGAAGTAGGAGTTCAGGGCTCTCTGAAAAACAAAACCAGACGGATGGAGCTTGAGTGTTCCACGAACCAAGAGGGAGAGCGGGAAGAGAGAAGGCGCAAGCGTACTTCCATCTCCCAGTCGTTCTCGGCCAGGTAGCACTGAGCTACAGCGGCGTCGCAGCTGGCAACCGAGGCAAACTCCACGCACAGAAGCCTCCGCTTCTTCACCTCAGGCTCCCCATCTTCCCGCTCCGCCTCCAGCCCATCCTCCTGCCCGCTTTCGGGGTCCATCGTCCATTCGGGCTTAAGCCCAGTTAGAAGGCTGGGCAGGCTGAGGGCCGCTCTGCGCAGGCGCCCCCAGCCGGCGCTCTCTCATCAACAGCCCGGCGAGGAAACGCGCCCCGCCCTCAGCGCGGGAGCCAAATGTAGCGCGGAACCTATGTGCGCGAGCCACAGGGGACCGCAGCTGTCAGTGCGCTCGACGCCAGACCTCAAAAGCCTGGCGTGCCTGAGCGTATTACGGACTCAGTGTCCGCTGTGTCCTTGTTACTTAGCAATCTTCAGGGTTTTCCAGCTCTCCTAGAGTTCATTCTTGCGAAGGGTCCAGACGCCGGCGGGTGATTCACAATGGGTTCCTTGACACAGAAATTGCTGGAGGTGGTGAAGGCCATGAAGAACGCTCGCGGTTTTGATAACGTTTTGGAAAAGGTATTGAAGGCAAATTTCTCGCTAGATATTCGACTGCACCTGTACATTCATCTCAGTAATGATTACCACTTTAACCTTTATGTCGTAGGTCAAGCGCGTCGAATTGTCTCGTACTAGTGAACCTGAATGTACTTATCGCTCGGGGAGACAGAAATGTTTATAGAGCAGGAAAAAACTTCAGCATTCCATTGACAAGCGCCCGCAGGTGTCCCAGAGAAAAGAAAAAGCAATAACTGCTACCTTTTAAGGCGAGTTTGCAAGCCTAAAAGTTTAAAAGGTAAATGATTGCAGGAAGGAAAGCCAAGCGCTGCGTACAGGAGTGCTACAGCGTTATCCCGTTTGCAAAGGAACAAACCATCCCAGACTCCTAGTTTTCAGTGTCCGTGGAATAGCAAAAACCCTTGATTATGTCAGGTCTGGAAAATATTTAACAATCCCAGAACTTAGAGTTTTTCCTAAATGTTTAAGTGCCTACGTACCTGTTTTCTTCTAATTAGTACAGAGTACTGTGAAATTTGGAAATGATTTGTAAGTGGACTTCAAACACGAATCAACTGCAGTCGTTTGTAGGAAGAGTGTTTGAACGAAGTTTCAGTGTGTGAATGACTATCCCTAATTATCTTTTACAGCTTTTGTGGAAAATAGAATAAATAATTTTTAGATGCATGTATTTAGGCTTGTTTTTTGTTTTTTCAAATAAATGCTATAAAATCCAGGGGCACACTACCACTTCACAATACTTTTTGAAAGATCCATTATCCAAGAAAGGACAAATAGATCTAAGGGAATATTTGAATTCTTTTGAAAAAAAAAATCTGTAGCCATTTTTATTGTTAAACTTTCAACAAGTTATGGGTGTCTTCTCATATCCTTTCTATGGGTTGGATTTGCCTTTGACTGATTAAAATCTTCGTACCGTAACAGACTTAATGGAGCAGTCATGCATGTTCGAATTAGCGTCGGTGGTAACTTATTTTCCAAGGAGATCCGCCTGTTAGTGCAGATGGATAGAGTTTGACAAGTTGCTCTAAGATTGTACCATGCTACATCCCATGCTGGCCAAGAGAGATACAATGCAAGCTACAAATACAAGTAAAATATGTAGTTGTAAATTTTATAATGGCCACATTTTTAAAAGTAAAAGGGAATAGGGGAAGTTCATTTCAGTGATATATATTAAGCAAACTTATAGCATCCAAAATGCTATTTGAGCATGTAATCAAAACAAAAATATATTAGTTTCTTTAATAGTTAATCTTTGAAACCAGCGTGACTTTTATACTTGCAGTATTGTCTCAGTTCAAACCATGTTTCTAGTGCTCAATACTGACATGTGGCTAGAGGCTTGGTATGTACAGGTCAGTACCATAGTGGGCCCTATGTTAATTTGATCTGAACTAGGTTTTGTGGTCATTTATGTTCTTCATGGAATTGCTAGGGCTAAAGTATGTTTGTGCATGGTGACCTATAAATCTAGCCATGGACCATTGTTCCTTTCCTTTTACTGCAAAATTTAATGTAATATGACCTAGACCACTAGTTCTCAATTCAAGGGGCGATCTTGCATCCTGAGTCATTTGGCAATGTCTGGAGACCATTTTGATTGCTACTGGAATGCGGTGGGAAGGGTACTACTGGCATCTAGTAGGTAGAGGACTGGTATGCTGCTAAATATCCCCAGGGGGCCTAGATTTCTTTCCCACTGTCCCCACAACAGACAATTGTTAGTTCCAGAAGTCAACAACAAAAGTTATGTTGAAAATCTTGATGTAAACCATCCTCTTACTTTGTCTAGTGAAAACTAGATAAATTGGTTTTTGGTTTTTTTTTTCTAAATATAAGCTCTTGTTTTTCTAAATAGAGAGCATGCTTTATACTGTGAGTTGTTCAAATTATGAGACCTCCATGTCTCATGGCATGGAACCGAAAGTGGTCTTTCTCTAAATCTCTAGATATTAATTCTTTAGTCTCTGTTAAAATAACGAAGTGTACTTTTTGTTACCTTATTCGACTTTGACAGAATTATTTTATGTCAAATAGTGGTCCCTCATGTTAAATATATATATATATATATATATATATATATATATATATATATATAACCAGATTTTTTCAAGGCAAGAAGTACTCATTTTTAAATACAGGGTTATGCAAGAAAGTAAGAATATGACTGTGATATACTGGGAAGAGAAAAATGAAACTTGCAAAGTAATATGTTTTTTTTAATTTTGTAAAACATAAGAGAAAGAGCCTATATATGTGTAGATGTTTGAATAAGCCTAGAGAATGATATTGAATGGGTAGTAGGTGGGAAATTAAATCTCTGTACTTTATTTTATTCATATAAAATGATTTTATATTTGCAATTAAAAATCTTGTATAAAGCAGTAACAGGCTATTTAGATAGGCTCTAAGGAATCAAGATATAGTCAGTCAATTGATGAATTCAAGAGTCATGATATTATAGGTGAAAGGGATTTGACATCAATTCAGAACAAATATAAATATTTTAGAAAATTATTAATTTTGGCAGCGGCAAATAGATGTTCAATTTCTTTTTTTAATTTTTTTTAGTTTTTAGATGACCTATTTCAAAGGAAATGATTAGTTTACATGTTTTCTGCTATGGAATAAAGTCAAGGTGTATAGTTTATTTCCTCTGAAACTGCTCTTACCTTATTAGAGCACTTGTGTAAGTGGTACATTCAAGTCTGAAGGTTTGTGAGAACCTCAGAAAATTGTTATCGGAGAACTTTAATCGGAGTTAAATAGTATTTTAAGCATTCAGAACACAAAAGTGAGTCATGTTTACTCAGCCACTCTAGGAATTCCACCAGTTTCCACTGTGGGGTTCTTCAATGAACAGAGATTAATGTTTTTTGCTGCTGTTTGTTTTCTCTTTATGAAACCTGGCACTGGCCCACCGTATTTGCATTCCTCAGGGCATCCTTTCTTCCTGGGAATGATTTTATTTTCACATGCTTGAATTCAAGTCATTTATCAATTGCTAAAGTTCTACACAAGTGTGTGCTTGCTCTCTTGAAAGGAAAACTGAAAGTGTGAATGATGAAATTGATGAAATCATGTGGTGGTAAGGACGTTCCTTCCTTGTCAACCTCATTTCCAGGACAACAGAGATCCTGTATGTAATAAAATCTTTCCAGTGTGAGAAATGTGACAGAGGCTTTTGTAATATCCATTTTTATAGGTATTCAAGAATGAAGGCCGGGCACGGTGGCTCGTGCTTGTAAGCTTCAGCCTATGAAGCGGCCGGGGCTAGGGATTGCAGTTCGAGTCCCACCTGGGGCCGGTAGCGAGACCTAGTTCCAAAAAAATAGCTGGGCATGGTGGTGCGCGCCTGTCATCCCAGCTAGCTGGGAAGCTGAGGCTGGGGATTGCTTGAATCCATGGTACCCCTGGCAACGAGAGCCTGCGGTTCCACGGGCAAAAATAGCGAGACCTAGTCTCAAAAAAAAAAAAAAAAAAAGAATGACTCACAGAATCTGCTATTTACCATCCTTTGGGGGAAAAAAAAAACACGATTGCTTATATTCCCTTGTAGCACTTCACTCATGACCACCTGCAAATCCATGAACAAGAGTGGCTTGTTAATTCAGCTGTTTAAATCTTTTTATATGTATATAAAAATTTTGTATTACATATAGCTGTGATTATATTTTCTTTTTTTAATTTTTATTAGTTATTTTATGTTGTAGTCCCCATATTTTCCCATGACCATATCACCTGTGACCCATCACCATTTTTCCTCATGCTCTTCCCTCCCATTTCACCCCCTTCCTTCACTCTCCTTTTCTGGCTGATTCATTTCTATTATCAACTTGTTGGCTTTCACTATTACTTGACTTTTTGTTTGATTTATCTAAATTCCACAACTAAGTGAGACCGTTCAGTATTTTCCTTTTTCCTTCTGATTAAATTAGCATTATCCCTTCCAGCTCCATCCATGTTGTTGCGAATGCATGCTTTTTGTCCTTTCTGATTGCTGAATAATACTGCACTGTGTAAATATACCACAGCTTTCTGATGCATATGTCTGTTTAGAGGCATCTGAATTGTTTCCATATTCTGGCAATTGTAAATAGTGCAGCAGTAAACCTAGGGGTGCAGATTTCCTTTTGAATAAGTGATTTTGTATCTTTTGGATAGATGGAAGTGGAATAGCAGGGTTAAGTGATAGTTTCATTTTTAGTAGTTTGAGGGTCCTCCACACAGTCTTTCATAGAGGTTGGACCAGTTTGCATTTCCACCAGCAGTGTTAAAGTGTTCCTTTTTCTCCAAATCCTCACCAGCATTTGTTGTTGCCTTTTTTTTTTTTTTTTTTTTTTTTTTTTTTTTTTTTTTTTTTTTTTTTTTTTTTTTTTTTTTTTTTTTTTTTTTTTTTTTTTTTTTTTTTTTTAATATGGGCCATTCTTACTGGTGTGAGACAGTTCACATTATAGTTTTAATCTGCAATTTCCCTGATTATAAGTGATGTTGAAAATGTTCTCATATGTCTGCTGGCCATTTGAATTTCTTCTTTGGAGAAGTGTCTTTTTAATTCTGCTGCCCATTTTTTGAATGGGTTGTTTGCTTTGTTTTTTGTTAAGCTGTTAAGCGTTTTTTTATATCTTTGATATTAGCCTCTTATCTGTTATGTGAGCAAATACTTTCCCCCATTTTGTTGGGGTTCTTTGTTTATTGTTTCTTTCACTGTACACTGAAGCATTTTTAGTTTAATGTAGTCCCTGCTGTTTATTCTTTCCTTTATTTTGTTTGTTTCTGGAGCTGAGTCTTTGAAGAAGTTTCTGAGGTGAGTGTCCTGGAGTGTTTTGTCTATGTTTTCTTCTATGTTTTTTGTACTGTCAGGTTTTAAGTTGAGGCCCTTTATATCCATTTTGAGTTTGACTTTTGTATATTGTGTGAGATAGTCTAGTTTCTTTTTTTTTGCATGTTGCTGTCCAGTTTTTCCAGCACCATTTATTGAAGATGCTTTCCTTGTTTCAGTGTATATTCTTTGTTCCTTTGTCAGAGGTTTCCCAACCATATATATATATATATGTATATATGACTTTATTTCTGGGTTTTCTATTCAATTCCATTGCTCTGTGTCTGTTTTTGCTCCAATACCATGCTGTTTTTATTATAATGACTTTGTAGTATTATTTGAAGTTTGGGGGTGTAATTTCTCCAAACTTCCTCTGTTTAGTCAGGAGAGCTTTTGCTATTTGGGGACTTTTGTTGTTCCATATACATTTCACTACTATTTGTTCTATTTCCTTGAAGTATGTCATTGAGCTTTTTATTGGAATTGCATTGAATCTTTAGATAACTCTTGGTCATACGGCCATTTGTATGATGTTAATTCTTCCTATCTATGAGCAGGAAATATCTTTCCATTTCTTTGTGTCTTGTTTATGTCTTTTAACAGTATTCTGTAGTTTTCTTTGTATAAGTCACTTCTTTCATTAGGTTTATTCCTAGATATTTAAGTTTTCTTGGAACTATTGGTAATGGGATGGTTCTTTTAATTTCATCCTCTTGCAATTTGCATATAGGGATGCTATTAATTTCATAGCCTGATACTTTACTGAATTGGTGTGTTCCAGTTAGTTTTTCTGTAGATTTTTTTGGGATTTTCTATATAAAGTATCATAGCATCTGCATATGATGATAGTTTCTGTCTTCATTTCCTATTTAGATCCCTTTTATGTCTTTTTTCTTGCCTTATATCTGAAGCTAGAACTTTCAGTATTATATTAAAAAGTAGTGGTGAGAAACAGCAACCTTTTCTTACTCCTGATCTTAATGGGAATTCACTTTTTCACCATTGAGGATATTTGCTGTGAACTTGTCTTTTATGGCTTATATTAAGATATGTCCCTTTTATCTTGAGTATCTTAAGGGCCTTCATCATAAATTGATGCAGGACTTTATCAAATGCTTTCTATGTATCTATTGATATGATCATATGGTTTTTCTTTTTCTCCTTATTTGATTTTTGGATGCCCCTGGATTTTTGTGCCCCTGGGATGAATCCTACTTGGTGGTGGTATATAGCCTATTGGATTTGATTTGCCAAGATGGTCTATAGCAATACCAACCTGAATGCACCCGATCTCGTCTGATTTGCCAAGATTTTGTTTATTTTTTTCTTTCCCAGTAGAATTTTTTTTTTTTTTTTGAAACTAGGTCTCGCTATTTTTGCCCGTGGAACCACAGGCTCACATTGCCCATGGTACCATGGACTCAAGCAATCCCCAGTCTCAGCTTCCCATGTAGCTGGGATTACAGACATGCACCACCATGCCCCGCTATTTTTTTAGGGGGACTAGGTCTCACTATGTTGCCCAGGTGGGACTCAAACTGTGATCTCCAGTCCACAGCTCCATAGGCTGTCACTTACAGGCATGCACCACCGTGCCCAGCTTTCCCAGTAGAATTTTTGTCTATGTATTCATTAGGGAGTTTGGTCTGTAGTTTTCTTTCTTCATGTTATCTTTGTTTGGTCTTGGTATAGTGTAATATTTGCTTTGTAGAATGTATCTGGAAGTTTTCCTTCTTGATTTTTGAAAGAGTTTTTGTAATGCAGGCATTAATTCATCTTTGAGCATTTCATAGAACTCAGTTAAACCATCTGTTCCTGGGCTCTTGTTTTTAGGGAGAGTTTTGATGACTGCTTCAATTGCTTTGCTTGTAATTAGTTTGTGTAAGCTCTCTATTTCCTCTTTGTTCAGCTTTGGGTGATTGTATTGTTCTAAGAGTTTGCCCATCTCATCTAGGTTGTGCTTGTTTGCATATAAATGTTTGCAGTATTCTTTTATTATCTTCTGGATTTCTGCTGTGTCTGTTATAATTTCTCCTCTTTCATTTATGTTTCTACTTATTTGTGTTTTCACCCTTCTTCGTGAGCCTAGCTAGAGTTTATCAATTTTTTTTTTTTTTAAAGAACCATCAGCTGGTTAAACCTGAAGGGAATGTTTAATTAAATTCCTCTTTGCTTTTCCCACAGACTTTGTTTTGCCTTCAAAGCAATTGCTAGTTTTTGTTCTTTTTGGCCATATCATCTTTATGCATGTGTACACTTCCTGAGGACTAGTTCAACAGCTTATTTTTTCTTTGATCCTGTGCCCTTGTCCCAGGTGACCCCCATTTTCACTCTTACCCCTCAAAGTTCTTTTTAAGTGGTACCTACTGTTCCTGCAAAGTTTTTCCTGTCATCTCCAACTATCTTCCTTTGACCCACTTCTGTGCCTTGCCTAACTTTTGCTGTAAGAACTCATTGGATTGTACTGAAGCTATGTCTTAACTTAACTTAGTCCTCCTTCCTGAAATATATCCCTCCCTCCCTAAAATATATGTTCCTTTGGGGCTCTTTTTTTTTTTTGATAGTTTAGTTTTAAATAATGGGATCTGGGAAAATGTCATTGACAGGGTGGTACTTCATTGTAAAGACCTGAGCAAGTGATGGACACACAAAGGAGAGAAGTGTTCCAGGGCAGAATCCCAAGGAGATAGTATGATAGACCAAAGAGAAAGTTAGCAAGCAGGCAAGCTGAAGGAGATTCTGTATATGGCTTGGTAGGCCCCTATTAGGATTTTTGTTTTTTCACTAAATGAAATAGAGCTCTATACAGAAGTGTGACATGATTTGACTTGTATTTTAAAAGATACATTCTTGAATGGGTATGGTGGCATGTGCCTGTAATTCCAGTGTTGGGAGGCCAAGGCCAGAGATCACTTGAGTCTGTGGGTTCAAGACTACCCCAGGCAACATAGGGAGACCTAGTCTCTAGAAAAAAAAAAAAAAGATACATTTTTGTTGCTAATAGTGAGAGTAGCCATAATGTGCACAGAGGTGAAAGTAGGCAGATAAATGGGGAGGCAATTGTGACATCTGGAGAGAGATGACTGGTGACTTGAACCAGAGTAGAATTTAATGAGTAGGTGGATGGGCAAGGGAGGTGATTGGGATTCTGGATTTATTTGAAGATAGAGCTGACAGGATTTGCTGATAGACTGGGTAGTGAGATATGAGAGGTTCCATGCTCCCTGGGTTCATGGTAGTTTTTCATAGCAGGCTTATTTTCTGAGAAGATCTTTTATTCGATTGTCTTAAATTGGTCTGAACTTGTATTGCTCTTCCCTACACTCCTAGTATAGTGCTGCTCTGTACTGCACACATCTTGAGTACTCATATTAGAGGCCTTGCTCTTTATCTGGCAGTTAGCATTTCACAATCAGGTACACTCAGGGAGGAGCTCAACCTTGGAGTGGAAGGAAGATGAACCTGATAGGATCATATTCACTTTTAGAAAAATACTTCATTTTCAAAGTTTTGCTTAAGTCTTTTACACTAAGTAGAGTAGACACCAGCTTGGAGTTAAAAAGGATAGAGAAGAGTTTTGATGTCAGGAAAAGCTGAGAAGTCAAATGAGGGAAGGGCTGAGAAATGTCCATTAAATTTACAAATGAGACCATCGATTGGCTTTGATAAAATCAGTTCCAATCAGTGCCAAACTATACAGACAAGCTTTCAGTTTGAGGGTTGTGTTTCAGATTCCCAACTTTGATAAAGATATTAAGATGTTTTGATCACCAGACCTGTTCCATCTGATTTGAACTTTACCTTAATTTTTGCAAAATCCTGTGGGGGCAGTGTGAGAGTCTCTACAGATGGGGAAACCTCCATTTAGGATTTCATCTAAGTCTGGCTCCAGAGCTGCTCTCAGCCAGCTATGTAGTTAAGTTACCTAGACACACACTTAGCATAAAACAAACAGCAGGTGAATGCAGCAGCATGGTTGAACATGGTACTTCTATAGCTTTTACGTTTTATGGCCTTTCACATCACTGTCCTCTTTTCTCCTTGTTGTGTCCACCTCTTCATTTTCACTCTTCACTTCCTTTCCTGCTTTCCTGAAGGTGCATTCATACATTTTTCTCAGACAAACCACCTCCCTGACATTGACCACTTGGTCACATATGAAATCAGCAACGTCCATCATCAAGGCAAATCACTTGGAAACAGCCTCTCTCATAAGTACACATACAAACTCTCATCTACTAGTATTTTCCATTCTCCATGCTGGTACTTTTATACTCATCCTCTTTCTTGGTTGGCTCAACCATTTTCATACTCATACAGATTTTCTCATATCATGTGCCACTCTTCTGTAGGTTCTTCCCAAACAAGCATCTGAGCCACAGACATACATTTCTTTATCTTTTAGCAGAACTAGGTGGGGAGCGTCACTGCAGTCAGCAGCAGCCACAGTGGTGATGGTGACTCATTAAAAAAAAAAACAAAAAACCAGAAGGATCTGAAATATCAAGGCCTAAGGAGAGGATTCTGGGTAGAACATCCTATTAGGGACAATCTCCTTCCTCTCTGATGGTTATTAGGTAACTCTTCTACTGTCTTGCCTAAAAAAGTTAAGTGAGGAAAGGAGCAACTGTGTTTGCTACCTAAAGTATGTCTGTGATGAAGTTGAGTCTAGATGTTGGGGTAGTGGAGAAGGTGGCATGGCAGCAGGAGTCCTAAACCCATGTGAATGCATGCAGAGCAGGAAAGAGCACATCTCAGGCCATTCAGAAAAGGGACGGGGACACACACACACACACACACACACACACACACGTACACATAAGACAGTTCTCAGCCGATCAGACTGGGTTGAGCCATAAAAGTTCTTGCCAGCCTGCTGGCAGTCACCCAGCCTGTTGGATGTTGTGAATTCAAATGTCTGGGCAATTCTCTGGATCACTGGGGCCATGACAGATCTATATCTAGCATAATGAAAGGCTTCACACCCTTCTTCCCACAAGACACCCAAGGAAGCAGGACTGAGTCATCTGTTGCATTCTGGGTGAGTTGGGAAGGAAGGGGATTTGTATAGTGGTCACATCTGATCTTCTGAGTCAAATGGTGGGTACTAATAGTATCCACCTCCAAAGTTTGGGAGGGCTGAAAAATGGTGAATGTGAGGTTTCTGAGCAGGGTTTCTTAACACATGGTTAGCTCTGCTTAAATAGTGCGTAAACACAAGTGTGCACCCTATAACCCATATCTAGACTGAGAGATTTTTTTTTAAAGGAAAAATCTCCCTTTTGCTCCTTTTCTTCATCAAAGACAGGTTAGCTCTCCAGTGGCCTCTTCTTCCAAATGACTACGAGCTCTGGAAGATTGGGGAGGTCATTTCTTCATCATTATCCTCCTTTGACTTAATTATTTTATTTTACGTTGGGAGATAGGAATTGACAACATAACAAAACATTTCTTTTCCATAGAAGACTTTCCAAAATTCAGTGTCAAAGTAAATTTTAATACAGTCTTTTATGTTAGTATGTTCTCTAGTCTTTCAACTTGGAAAAAAAATTGAAAATAATTGGAAATTACGTTCTGTTGTAGAAAAGTCAGTTGCTTATTTTACTTTTTTTTTTTTTTACCCAAGACAAAGTTAGACAATCAAGTGGAACTTTTAACAACTAACCTCTACTAGACTGTGCTTAAAATTACACTAAACTATCTTTGTTGTCTATAAGGTTCTCATATTTGATTCGATTTCCTGACTTGCCTGGCTTTCTGGCCCTGCCCAGAAGCCTTTCCAAATGTCTCTTTACTGAAGACATACTTTTTAAAACAAAAATTTTAAAGTTAGATATCCTTACTTCAGGCAGCCTGTGTCTATTTTACCTATAGCAGTTCCCTTCAGGATAGAATACATATTCTTCCTTTAGACAATCAGTGCTGCAAGAGCAGGCATTTGACCTCATTTATCTTTACATTTCCAACACTTGGTTTACTCTTGGAAGGAGGTGAGTTTACACCTAGATCCTGATTAATGTGTCATGTGTGTGATTAAATCATTTACTGTATAGACAATCCTGTTCTGACATTTGTTTTTTGGGGTTTTTTTTTTGTTTGTTTTGTTTTTTGTTTTTTTTGAGACTAGGTCTCGCTATTTTTGCCTGTGGAACAGCAGGCTCACGTTGCCCAGGGTACTACAGACTCAAGCAGTCCCCAGCTTCAGCTTCCCAGGTAGCTGGGATGACAGGCACTCGCCACCACGCCCAACTATTGTTTTGGAACTAGGTCTCACTATTGCAGGACTCGAACCGCGATCCCTAGACCCAGCTGCTTCTTAGGCTGAAACTTACATGCACGAGCCACCATGTCCAGCCTGTTCTGACATTCATTTATCTATTGAACAAAGCATGATGTGATATTGTTTAGGGTGGTTTGTATTGTATGCTTGTTTCTGTTTTACTACCAGGCCTGCTAAGGGCACAAATGACAGCACATCCACATTTGTAGTTTGTGAAACTTAAGAATGTCTTGCTGGTGTAAGTCAAAGACTGTTGAATATCTAGATTTCATAGTTAGCAACTAAAGAGACTTGAAGGTAGACAGATCTAGATTTAAATCTTAGTTCTCTCATGTCCTGTTTGTGTTTGGAAATTACTACTCTGTATTGAAGTTCTCTAAAAAATGGAAGTCATTGCATCCTTATTATAAAAAGGCACTGTGTATATGAAAGTGCTCAGGAAATAAAATAGTAGTTATCCAGAATCTAACTAACATTTTAATGCTTGAGACATTTCCACACCCCAGATGCAGTAGACTCAGCAAACATTCATCCATGTCCTGTCTGATCCCCTCTTGTGATGCTGAAAATAGCTGCTGCTTGATGCAGGACAGTTCCTTCACTGCTCAGCTCCAACTTCGAAATATTAAACTATAAATATTTTTTATTTAAATAGAGACAGTTCCTTCGCTGCTCAGCTCCAACTTTGAAATGTTAAACTATAAATATTTGTTATTTAAATAGGAATAGGAAACACATTTCTATACCATTTGTGTTTCCTTTCAACACAAAATTCAACATTTATCTTTCAAGTAAATCATGGCAAACTGTAAGTGGGACCAGACTCTGAAGGCAGCAATTTAACTTTCCTGGATTCTATTGTCAGGCTTTCAATTTTATATTAAGATGAGTTTATGATACAAGCTTACTAGTTCAAGTAATTCACCGAATTTCTGAATTTCTTTGTCTTTTTAAAAAATGTATCATTCGTTATGAAGGCATTAAAAATTTACCCTGTGCCAAAAACCAGGAAACATCATATTAAACCTATAATAGGTTAACAGATCACAGGAGTAGCTGATTTTGTTGGTACAAAGTTTCTAAGAGTCACTAAGAGATTCCAGGTTATAACCTGGGAAGGTGGGTTAGCCCCGCCCACACACCCTGTTCAGCCATGCTGCCAGGGCACTGAGCCCCCAGCCATTCAGCCTGCCGCACTCCTTTCGGGGTTCCGGGAGCGCAAGGTAGGGGGGCCATGCCGCCTGCTAGGGCAGCGGGGAGTGGCTGGGGGCGCCCCCTGTCACCCTACCACAAGGTGGTAGAAGACAGGGCTACCCCCGCCCACACACCCTGTTCAGCCGTGCTGCTGGGCACTGAGCACCCACCCCCTGCTGGACGTGGGGGGGTGGGGTGGGGGGGGTGGGGGGTGTAGTGGTTAGGTGGGTGGTAGGGGTCATTCCCTCTGGTCTTCTCCAAATCCGGAAGCAGTTGAATCAGTGATTCGACAGCAGTTGCACATGAATACAGAGGTGAAAAACAAAGTATTCTGGAACAACGAACATGTCAGATCCATGGGACACAGGACTCTAAGACTGATGATAGAGATGAGCTACCTCAGAAATACAACCACTGTGACCTACAGTGATGGGAATGGAATTTCCTGTTCAGAGATGCCTTCAGCTTGATCAAAGGACCCTCCAACTTTAGGGGGTGAGGAAAGCCACAGAGACGGGCAGTGGCCCCACGACAAACTGGACCAACCATCTGCCAGGGCCTATCTCGATCAAAAAGATTGGTGCACAGACTTTGGCTGGGAGAAACACTCCAAATGCCAGCAACCAGAACTACAAAACAAAGAAGGAGCAAAGTATGACAGAAGATGGGCTGGAGCAACTGACCAAAAAGAAGGAGGAGGCCCTGAAAGAACACAATCGTGTGAAGTGGTGGCTGGCCAGCAGCAAAAAGACACTTGGAAACCTAAGCACAGGCCACTGTGTCCCAGGAAACCATGTCTACACTGTACAAAAGGACGCTGCTACAGGAAAGAAAAGGAAGAACCCAAGGGACTAAAAATTAAACAATAAATGGCAGTGGAAGAAGAGAGGGAGAGACCAGGGAGGTGGGGTGGGGGAGGGGGAGGAACACCCAAAAGGCAAATGTAAACAAAACTTATTCAATAAAAATTTTAAAAAAGAGAGATTCCAGGTTGCTATACATAAGGCTGAAAAATCCATATAGGAGTGGAGATTCACAAAATGACTCTCTTCCTCTAATAGTCACTTTTTCTTTAAGAACAACTTGCATAAGTATTCCTTTCTACCACAGCAAGGTGGGTAACTTATTTTAATTTCTTTTTTTAAAATTTATTTATATATAAATTTCACAACATTGTAATCCCAGGGATTTACCCCCCTCCGCCCCCTCCCTCCCCCTTTTCCTCCTGCTCAAAGTTGTGCCCTTCAGTTTGGTGCTTAGCTTGTTTTGACTTTTCCTCAAGGCTTTTGTTTATTTTTTCACTATATCCCATATATTAATGAAACCATTTGGTTTCTGTCTTTTTCCTTATGACTTGTTTCTGCTAATATGATTTCTTCTGAGTACATCCATGTTGTTATAAAATCATCGAATTTGTCATTTTTAATTGATGAGTAATATCCCATCATGTATATATACCACATTTTTTTTCATCCAGTCATCTGTTTTGGGGCATTTAAGTTGCTTCCATGTCCTTGCAATTATAAATTGTGCTGTGGTAAACATCCGAGCACAGGTGTCCCTCTGTACCCACATTGAGGTCTCTTTGGGGTAGATTCCCAAGAGAGCAATTGCTGGGTCAAATGGTAGTTCCATTTTCATTAACTTGAGGGTCCACCACACCGCTTTCCATAGTGGTTGGACTAGTTTACATTCCCACCAGCAGTGTAGTAGTGTTCCTTTTTCTCCACATCCTCTCCAGCAATTCTTGTTGCCCGTTTTTTGGATGTGGGCCATTCTTACTGGTGATATCTCATTGTGGTTTTGATTTGCATTTCCCTTATTACTAGCAATGTTGAGCAATTTTTCATGTGCCTGTTGGCCATTTGTATTTCCTCTTTGGAGAAGTGTCTTTTTAGTTCTTCTCCCCATTTTTTGATTGAGCAAAAGTTTTGCTTTTGTTTAGTTGTGTGAGTTCTTTGTGGATCTTCGTTATTAAACCCTTGTCATTCGTGTGGAGGGCAAAAATTTTTTCCCATTCGGTTGGGCATCTTTTAGTTTTTTCTGTTGTCTCTTTTGCTGTATAGAAGCTTTTTAGTTTGATGTAGTCCCATCTTTGTTTTCCTTCTTTTTTTGCCATCTGTAGATGTTTCCAGAAAGGGATTTCTGAACTGTAATTCATGGAGAGTTTTGCCCAAGTTTTCCTCTATGTATGCTATGGTTTCAGGTCTGACCTCTAAGTCTCTTATCCATTTTGAGTTGATTTTTGTACACGGAGTAAGGGAGTTTTCTTGGTCCATTTTTTTGCATGTTTTAGTCCAATTTTCCCAGCACCATTTATTAAAGAGGCTATCTTTGTTCCAAGGTAAGTTTTTCACTCCTTTGTTGAAGATTAGTTGACTATACATATGTGGTTATTTTAATTTCTGATTCATCTTTCTTGGGGTGACTCAATTTAATCCAATAGGCTATTAGATTTTGATGGGCTATTTGGGAATTTCTAATACCACAGAATCTCCAAAATTCCTTTTTTCTCTCTTCCTTTCTTTTTACACTTAGGTGACTATTGTCTCTGCTTCTCCTGGGAAAGTGATTTGTGAATTGAAAGTAGAGGAAGAACATACCAATAAAGTAGGCACACTCCATGGAGGACTGACAGCCACCTTGGTGGATAGCATATCAACACTGGCTCTGCTATGCACAGAAAGGGGAGCACCTGGAGTCAGTGTGGATATGAACATAACGTAAGTATCCAAACTGCACCCCAAGTAACTTTTTAATGTCATGGCTAATTTCAAACCAGGGAGACACACATTTGTAATATAAAGCATGAGGTCACCTTAAAGTGCAGCTGTAGATTTGACCTAAAATATTTCATTGCCTTAATAATCTAGAACGAGAGGAACTTGTTTCCGAGCACAGTATGCACCAATAGTAGAGGGGTGGTGATTTAAACATTGAAAAAAGGAATATTCAGCTTCTAACATGTATATATACTGGTAGGAGGAAAATCATCACAAACTCAGAACGACCAGCTCTTTCCTGTGATCCTTAAAAATGCCACTTGTGCAAATGTTTTTTGGGTTTGTACTGAATGCAAGAAAAGAAAAACCTGAATAAATTCGATTAAATAGTACTATCGTGTATTCAAGAGAGTCCAGGACACAGGGATTTAGTTTCAAAATAATTCTTTCCACCTAAGCATAGGAAAATGATTTTTATTAAGTAGACAGTCAGGGGCTAGGGTAGGAAAGTCAACTTTATGTGACAATGTTAGAGGAGGAAATGTAAGCTAGTGGGTTTTTAAACAGTCTAAACGTTTTATTTGGTTAACTGAAAACATTCAGTCCTTGCTAAAATAACTTAAATCAAGGGCACAGTAAGCAAATACAGATACTCTTGAAATTAAAAACAGGTTTTGTTTATGGTACTGGTGAGCACATTCAGAAGTCCTTATCTTACTCCACTGATGACAGTAAGACCAATTGACTCCCTTTTTGCCTTGACTCCCTTTTCTGCCTTAAAAGCAGAGTCATTTTCAAACCCCAATACTGCATTTCATGCTCTAAGATACTGCTGCTTTCAAAATTATAAAGAATTTTTACTGTCATAGTTTTGACCTTTCAAAGTATGTATTGCCAGAAGTATCAGCCATCTTCAGGGGCTGCCTAAGCTTCAAAAATTGATTAACTGGAATAAAAACTGGACCATTTCAAAGATTTACTAGCTATTTCAAACATAAAAAACATGTTGGATTACAAGTAGGTAGGAACTGTATCCTTAAAAAATTATGAACATGTAATAAATTCTTCACCAGAATTCAGGACCTTGTATTAATTTGCTATAATTTTCATGGTTCTGTCTCAAAAATAAGTCCTAAATGCTGCTATGACAAGAGAGAGGCTCCAACTAATATTTAACCAGCAAATTAAGTATGTTAAATGAAATCTAAGGAAAACTTCCACCTGCCACAAATAAATACAAAGTGGAAACAAATAAAAAAATAAGTGGGGGCTGAAAACACATTCTTCTGTCTCTGGGAAAAGACACTTGTACAGCTAGAGAATAAGTGAGACAGAGCTTGCTCTGTACCAGTCATTCAAATTTGATCAAACAGAAAGCTATCTGGTATTAGTCCTTAGGAGTAAAGTAATTAACATAAGGCAGTTATGAGGAGTACACAATTTCCCATTTAAAAAATCTACTGTTAACTATATTTAAATTTGTTTTCTTTCCAGGTACATGTCACCTGCTAAACTAGGAGAAGATGTAGTGATTACAGCACATGTTCTGAAGCAAGGAAAAACACTTGCATTTGCCTCTGTGGATCTGACCAACAAGGCCACGGGAAAATTAGTAGCACAAGGCAGACACACAAAACATCTGGGAAACTGAGAGAACAGCAGCCTGACTGAAAGAAACCCAGCAATGAATATCAGGTGTAAATTTGACTTATACTAGCTAGTATTGTTTTCAAAATAAGTTAGCACAACCAAAAACCAAGAAAATACTTTCTTTGGGAAAATCACGGAGACCATGTGGGATATAGTTATATAAAATATATTTTTCCCTTTCAACCCTCTTTTGTGTTATTTTATCATATTATTAGGTGAAAAAACCCTTAGTGTGGGATCAGTAAAGCAAAACTACAAGGTCATTTTAAGATCACCTTTAAGTTCAATAAGCTAAAGAAATGTAAATTAGTGGTTTATCCTTAATGTATTTTAGGGTTTTCTTGACTGTAATATGCCATTTTCCCATGGCTTTTCCCATCCAACCCAAGATGACAGAACTTCAAAATAGATGACCCATAGTCCATATTGGGAAAATAAGATAGGACTATGGAACATAGAATAGGCAAAGCATCTTAATCAAACAAGAGATAAGTGGTGTGCTTTTTTGATAAGAAATTACAATTATATATTAAGCTAGAGAAATGCGTATTACTAGATTTCCTTTCTAATACTTGAGTACGTAAATTGGCAGATTTTAAATCTCCCAATCTATAGTACGGAAAAACAAGGATCACAAATTTAGTCCACTTCTCAAAGGTCTTCAAGGTAACAATGGCATTCTTTATAGTTGGTTTCTGCATCATGCAGTCTTAGGGAAGTAACTTTAGTCAACAGTTAAAGGTTGGTGCTCCTTTTCTTGAGTCCGGCTTATAGGACAGCAGCAGACTTCATAATGGTAGGGGACACACAAGGGGGCCAGATCTTGATCCTATTTCCCATTTAAAGAAACCCAGCCTTGTGAAATAGATTCCGGGACTGTAGGCTGGGATAGGAAGTTCCAAGATGTACCTATATATGCCTGAAAGTGCTCAAGGAACTGAGTACAAATTATGAAAAAAACTGAATCTGTAAGTGGCAGGGACAGGAGAGCTCTTTTTTACAATGGGTGGTTGATAAACCCTTAATTACTAAGAGTAGTAACTATACAGTGCTGAAAAAGGATACCACCATAACCAAGACCAAAATTAGTATCAACAAAAGCAAACTGACAGATTGCTTCTAGATACTGAGGGCATGTTTTTATATTGGACACTGCCAAGGAATGCATAATACAAACCTAACCATAAAGAATCATCAAATATAAAAATGTCAAGGCTACTGAAGGTTGAGAAACTTGCAGATTGAGACTAGAGACATGACTAAAAGACTGAACAGAAGGGGAAAAACCACGATCAAGAAAATTGGGACATTGAAAATGAATATGGGTGGGAGTTAAAAGTCAGTCAGTTAGTTACCTTTGAGTCTGATAACTACTGTGATTAAAATCTTTGTACGTGGGACATATGTCAGAGTGCTAAAGACAGGAGTCAAGATATATGCACTGTATTTGTGCCAAACTCGCAAATGATTTAGAAAATACATATGCATATATATAGACAGAAAAAACTGACAATGTTAAAAGACTAAGTATGGGCAAAAGTTCTAAAGGAGCTTTCTGTATTACAATTTTTCCCAAATTATTCTAAAATAAGAACTTCAAAGTATAGCAAGTATTCTTCAATATAGAAACAGTGAAATTGGGCTCTGGAGCCAGCCAGCCTAGTTTTAAATTCTCCCTACATGAGGTAAATTAGGAAATCCAAGAGTCTAAAATAGACTAATTTTCAATTATCAGAAAACACATGAAAGCATTTAAGTTAACCATACATTCTTTTTTTTTTTTTTTTTTTTTTTTTTTTTTTTTTTTTTTTTTTTTTTTTTTTTT
>PVHY01020389.1:0-25590 GCA_004024945.1 Uropsilus gracilis | reverse complement strand
GTGAGGCAGGCATCCTGAAAGTGAATGCTGGCCCTGTTGTTCTCCAGGAGCTGGAGCAGGCATGGGTCTTTTTACAAGCCCTGAGCTATCTTGCCTAGAAGCAGCACTGTTAAGTGGCTGTAGTAAGAGGGAGATGGTGAAGCCTTGACATCCAAACAGAGATGGCAAGGATGCAACTGACTATCTGGATTCAGGATTCAGGAGTTTGGGTTAAGAGATCTAAATTCTAGAGCCATGAACATGGAGGAGGGAGAACAGGTAGAGGACCAAATTCTGTTGAACGCCCAACATTTGAATACCCTGACCCCCTCCACATGGCAGCTTCCTAAATATCCAACTTCTGTAATTCATATCAGCAATTGGTCAGTCACTCCATGTTCATTTCCAGCTCCCAATAAAGTTTTGTGTATAGTCTTCTATTATAAGTTTCCACACTGGTAACTCCTGGTTTACTTTTTTCTTTTTTTTTGAGACTAGTTCTCGCTATTTTTGCCCGTGGAACTGCAGGCTCACGTTGCCCGGGGAACCACAGACTCAAGCAACCCCTAGCCTCAGCTTTCCAGGTAGCTGGGATTACAGGCGTGCACCACCATGCCCAACTATTTTTTTTGGAACTAGGTCTCGCTGTGTTGCCCCGCCAGGACTTGAATCGCAATCCCCAGTCCCAGTTGCACTCCATAGGCTGGTGTTTACGGGCATATGCCACCGTGTCTGGCTTCCTGGTTTACTTTTAATAAACAGAGAACTCCAATAGGACATGGACTCTTATTCAATGTTGAATACATGCTGTTTTCACCTACTACGTTGAAAAGGACTAAATATATGGAGGCCATTACCAGAAGTGATGGCAGAGGTGCAACTATGCTGCCCAACTAAGCTGCTTCTAGCTTAGTCTTTTTTGTGTCGTTCTAGGAGTTTACTCCCTAGATATAACTGATACTAGTTCACAAAGATGTTCAATACATTGATGGTCACTGTAATTTGGTTTGCAATACTGACAAGGTGGGATGAACTTATATATCTATTAGAAGGAGACTGGTCAAAAAGTATTCAGTGAAATACTATGCAACCATAAAAAATGAAATAGTTATAGACTAAGAAAAATGGTGACCAGAATGTTTCATCTAAAAACAAACTGGGCGTGGTGGCGCATACCTGTATCCCAGCTACCTAGAAGGCTGAAGCTAGAAATCACTTGTGTCCATGGGTTCGAGATAACCTCAGGCAACATAGCGAAACCCAATCTCTAAAAAAATAAAGCCAGGCATGGGGGAGCACACCTATAATCTAAGCTCTGGGAGGCAAGAAGCTCAGGATTGCTTGAGCTCCCATGTTCAAGACTGCCCAGGCAACATAGTGAGACCTGGTTCTTGGAAAAAGTAACTGGGCACAGTGGCAGGTATCTGTAATCTCAACTACTTGGGAGGCTGAGGCTGGGAATCGCTTGAGTCCATGGGATAGGGACTACCCCAGGCAACATAGCGAGACTTAGTGTCAAAATTAATAAAAAATTAATAAAAACAAGCCAATAAATCCTACACCACCAGTGTGAAAACCATATAGTTTGCTGTATCTTGTGCCTAAAACAAACAAAAAAGCTTTAAATATGGATACATGATAAAACCACCTAAAACATTATATAAGCACCAACTACTAAATAATGGGTATCTTTGGAGAGGATAAATCACATGAATAGATAAGCTTTGGGGGTGAATTTTACTTTTCACTTTATTCCCTAGCCTATGGTTGAATTTTTATTAAAATTAGGAACGTATATTTTTGTCATTTAAAAAAAAATCTTAGAATTCTTTTTTAATATTGACTCTCCGCCCCCACCTCCTCCATCTTCCACATATTTGGCACCAAGTAGGTGTTTAAAATTGAACAGATGAACCACACTCTTGGAAGAGAAATTTCCTGCCCTGGGTGGGAGCCTTCCTCCCTCTACCACCCTGCCCCCCAAACAGATTTTGAAGCATGGAGATAGATGAGGCTGGTGGATCTTCTTTTTTTTTTAATTTTTGGATTTTGTACAATACATGATTGCATAATTGTTGATCCCCATGGGATTACCCCACCCCACCACATCCCCTCTGGTCTCTTTGCCTCCTTTTCTTTTTGTTGTTTGTCCATGTTTAGCCCTTTAGTCTTTGTTTTCCTTCATTGGTCAATCCAAGAGCCTTTGGTTTGTATCCATGCTTCTTGTTTCTTGGTGGCTGTTCTTTTTGTTGTTTTCTGCCTCATTTTGCTGCTCCATCCCATTATGTTTCAGGTCTTTGACTTTGGGGACCTGACTCCCAGTCTTATGTTTTGGTAGAGCTGCTCCTCAATGGGGACAGTCACAGGTTGATGGCAGGTCTCGTAGTCTTTTTAGGAGCTTTGCTATTGGGCCACTGCCACTCTGTAGGCGTCCTCCCTCTGGTGTGCTGTTCCTTATTGACAGCATCTCTGTGCTGGGTTTTTGGTCACAGCTCCCCAGTGATGTAGTAGGCATAGCTCTTTCATGTTTGTTCTCACAGTTCATTGATCTGTGAACTTGACTTGCTCTTTTTGAGTCCAGCTTTAGAGGCATTTGTTTTTAAAGTCTTTCTTGCTCTTCACCGCCTCTTCTGTTTCTGTGGTCGAAGTTTGTCTCCATGTACTTATTGCTGGTGTGGGCTCCTTGGAGTGGAGGCTAAATGAGAGGGGACTTTGGTGAACGAAACCCCTCCCACCCCCACCGGACACTGCACTCTGCTTCTTGGCAGGCCTCAGGTGTGTGCGACAGGCGCGGTGACAGCTGATGTCCAGGCCGCAGAAACCAGCCCACGCAGCACCGCTGGCACGCGAGTAAGGACAGCCCCTCCAGACCGAACCCCGCAGCTCCATTCCACCTACCCTCCAGAGGTGGGCAGAGCTGGTGTGTGCGAGCGTGGTGGCTGTGCCATCATGGTGGGGTCGCAGAGGGCACTGCACCCTGTGCTGGCAGTCCCGGGTGATCCCCTGGTGGCTCTTCTATTGGCTGAGATCACTCAGATCAAGTAGCTATAGGCAAACTTTGCTCATCATGTCCTATGTCTTGGTAGGGACCACAGACGAAAGTAGACATGTGTAATAAGGTTTTCAAGCAATGTGTATAGTAATAACAAGGACTACTCTTGCTTAAGCATCTACTAATCTCCCCTTCCTATGCTGTCTGCTTTACAGACTATAGCTCTCAATCCTAATAGCCCTGAGGGAGGTATTGCTTTTTCCCTGGTTTTATCAAGGAGAAAGGAACAGAGGCTGAGTTAGTTATGTGCTCACCAGCAAGTAAGGAGATGGGTCAGTATTTGGAGCTAACTTCAACAGAATAATGATGCTTTCCTACACCATAGTGTAACCAGAAGACCGGAAGTTTGGGCCACCCATTACCACCAAATGTCAATAGAGTAGAGACAGGAGCTGAATCTTTAAGGTGCACTTTAAACAGACAGCCAAGCTGGGCTGGGTGGCACGTACCTATAATCCAAGTGCTGGGAGGCAAGAGGCAAGGGATCACTTGAGTTTGTGGGTTCGAGACTACCCGGGCAACATAACGAGACCTGGTCTTGAAAAAGCAGCTGGGTGCAGTGGTGGACTCCTGTAATCACAGCTACCTGGGAGACTGAGGCTAGAGATCACTTGACTCTGCGGGATCAGGACTACCCCGAGCAACATAGTAAGACCTGGTCTTTAAAAAAAAAAAAAAAAGATCAGATAGCCAGCAACCTAGAAGACTGGGGGTTAACACCCCAAAGAAACTGCCTGAACATTTCATTTCCAGCTGGTTTCTTACAGTGACTTGAACAAAGACAGTTCAACAGTAGGCTGGCCTTCTCTGATGTCAGCAACCTGTGATGTCCAGTTCCCAGAACTTCTTATAGCTCTTCTGGACACCTGGCCTCACACTCCCAGGGTGGTGAGGCCTGTCTTTCCCACACTCCTCCTGAAGTGTCTTTGGGCTGGTAATTAACTCAGAGTAGACAGGCCATCAACAATGTGTATGTGCAGATTTACCACTCTACCCTGCATAGTGTCTTGCCTGACCACCTCCCCCTCCTGAGTGCCTATCAGTAGTAACTGGATTTAGGAAGGAAAAGAATAGAAGAAAGTAAAGTCTTTTTGAACCTCCCCTCCAAAACAAAATCTAGCTCCAGTCATGAAAATGAGACAGATGGAGAGCGGGGCTTTCAGATCCACAACCAACATTCAAGCGCCCAAAAATCTTCATTAGACACTAAACTGCATAATAATTATTACTTCTGCTTGTTACTTCCTGTCAGAAAGTTTATATTGTATTTGCTAATGTTCACAACAATTCTGCAAGGTTGATGTCATTGCCTCTGCTTTATAGAGGAGTAGACTAAGGCTCTTACAGGCTGTGATTTTCTTAGACACAAGGCATTGCGAAGGCTGAATTTAGTCTTTTCACAAGGCCATACTGTTAAAAACTTTCAGGTGAACCTGGGGCAGCACACCATGAACAACATAAAAAGAATCCCAGATCTCTAGGCTTTCAGGACAGAATCACTTTTCCCTGCCTCCAGCAAAATGTCCCCTCATATTCCAATACACTTACTCGCACACACAAGGGGAGGCTGCAATCTTAAGTATTGGGCAGACACAACTCCTGAGTCTGAGTCTCAGGTCTCAGAACCTTTGTGTTTCTTCCCCAGAAGAGCACACACTTCCCCCCTAAACTCACCCTCAAAAAAGTAAGGAAGTTTGACAGTCACCCAGAAAAACTGTTAATTCCAGTTCCAGAAACCCACAGATACCACTACCCAGCTCCTTCTCAGACACTTCTTTATCAAAGTTTTATTAGTTCAGCTCAAAGGTACCTTAATCTGGGCATCTCATTACAGAGCAAGGACACTCCAGCCATTTGTGACACCACCACCCAAGCAGGATTTTCAAGGACAGCAGCAGAAATGAGTTGCATGGGAGCTATAAATCCTCCTTGCCCTTTTCCCCTCCTCCACACATTTGCTCTCTCAACTCATCGATTTCTTCAGTTTGCAACTGGATTATTCCCATTCCTTAAATGCTTCTCTGACATGCTCATCCTTGTTCATTTATTCACACTTCCCTTTGCCTGGAAATCATTCTTTCTCCCTTGGTTGAAAATTCTTCTACTTTGAACTCCAATTCCACTTAATATTCACCTATCTTTTGGCACTTGTCACATTACAGTAATTACAATTAATCAAAATATTCTTTTGTCCTCCTAGTTGACTATAAATGATCCATGTGACCTCAAAGTACTCATTAGATATTAGAGGTATAGGCATAACATATACATGATGACTTGTGGGGATATTTGTTTTGTTCTCATTTCTGAGGGTCTCTCCCCCACTCCAAAGACAGCCAGTCCTTATTTAAGTTCCCTAGTTGAAGGCTTAGAAGTGTCAGATGCAAAAATCAAATTTCCGGCTGGGCACGGTGGCTCATGCCTGTAAGCTTCAGCCTATGAAGCGGCTGGGGCTAGGGATCGCGGTTCGAGTCCCACCTGGGGCCCGTAGCAAGACCTAGTTCCAAAAAAAATAGCAGGGCATGGTGGCACACATCTGTAATCCCAGCTACCTGGGAAGCTGAGGCTGGGGATTGCTTGAGTCCGTGGTACCCCGGGCAATGAGAGCCTGCGGTTCCACAGGCAAAAATAGCGAGACCTAGTTTCAAAAAAAGAAAAAGAAAAAAAAATCAAGTTTCCAGGCTACCAAAAGGCAATTTCCAGAAAAGTTTTTGAAAAGTATGGGTTTATTAGGAGAACTGATCCAGAAGGAAAAGGGATGGCAGTGAGCGTTTTCAAAGGGGAAGCAAAAATCCATGGAAGCAAGAAAAGGTTAGCAAAGGTACCAGTTTTCTGAAACTATATGAGACTAAAGATCTAGGTTTCATTTGCATATAGAGCCCAGGATGTGGACAACAACAATGCTCAGGGAGACTGTGTACTATACACCTTGGTCTTAAGAGCAGTGGAAAGGATCTGGGGTTCCGAGCAAGTCTGAAGTGAAAAGTTCCATTGTGAAAAGTTCAATAGTGAAACAGGAAAATGGTGCAGGACAACACAGGATTACCTTCAATTTTTCTTAGCAGGTTCTTGTCATTTGAAGATGTAGTTAGTGCTCCAAAGATACAAACACACAAACCCTCGCGCGCACCCCCCCACCCCGCTAGTGCATGATTAAGTTTACACACACACACACCCCCACCCCCGCTAGTGCATGATTGAGTAAAGTTTATTTTAGAAAAGGGAAGTGAAAGCTCAGAAATAAAGAAGATACAAGGACAAAGCTGGGCACGATGGTAAGTGCCTGGAAGCTTCAGCCTATGAAGCAGCTGGGGCTAGGGATCGTGGTTCGAGTCCCGCTCGGGGCAACACAGTGAGACCTAGTCCCAAAAAATAGCTGGGTGTGGTGGTGCATGCCTGTAATCCCAGGTACTTGGGAAGCTGAAGCTGGGGATTGCTTGAGTCTGTGGTACCCTGGGCAACGTGAGCCTGCGGTTCCACAGGTAAAAATAGCAAGACCTAGTCTCAAAAAAAAAAAAAAAAAAGACAGGACAACCTGAGTTGGCCAGGCTCAGGAGGGAATGGAAACAGACTACCAACCTGGTAATATAGGTTACACGCCTTTAAAACATCTGATGAATATTAATGAGCTCCCCTGGCCCTTAATTATGATTGGGCAGAGTCACGGAAGGCCGGAGTTCCACTCGTGCAACTCCGCCGGAGAACAGGTAGTTCATGTGTTGGGGCCATGTGAAGATATGGGTACGTTAACGTCCTTCCCTCTAAATGGTTAAATTCCCGGTGACTTCTAGCCTGATAGTGGTTTTTGACGTTTTTCATGTTCTAATGGATCTGCCATCAATATTCATAGTCCTCCCGGAGGTTCCAGGAAGTTGGGTTTCTTTTCCGCACATCCAGTCTTGCTGGTTCTGGCTCCCTAGGGAGTCCAGCTATCTCTGTGTCTGGTCTTAGCAGGAGCCTCTGAATTCATAGTCACATCAGTATTCAAGGCCCTGGTTTCCATCCCACTGTTTTGCGGAACAAACACCTCAGTAGAAAGCAGTAGTATATGTAGAGATAAAATACTTCCTCTTTAAGACGGCTGATAAAGAAATGGCCGAGCCTTTTAGAGTTTACTATATTGCAAACCACGGGAAATGACTTTTTGGGTTCCTGCTTTGGTGTAGGACTCTTTTTCTTGCTAGATTCCAATCTCCAATCTGAACTGCCCCTCGTAGTTCAAGTCCTCCAATAGTCTTCAGTCTCCCAACTGACCCTCCTTCCTCACTCACGCTTCCTCGCCTCATCTCCACCTCACAGCTCTACGTCAGAGTCTCCCTTAGTCGCCTTCTCGCCCCTGCGCCTGTCACTTCGCTTCCTGTCCCGACGGCTTCAGTTCTCGCTCCTTCCATCCCGCGTCCCGAAAGTACGACTCTCGTTTCCGCGCCCCCGCGGCCATCCCACAGCCCCCGCTCCGAGCATAGCCCCCTTCCGCCGAGCGGCCGTTGGAGGGGGCGTGGCCCCACAAGTAACAGGTCCCCCGCCCCACACTCCGCGGGCCGGTGCGCAGACAAAGACATTCCACAGCCCCCGCCCCCTCCGCGCACTCCGCCAGAAGGGGGAGGAGACACGTGTCCCGCTAGCACCGAGTCACGTGGAAAAGAAAACGAACGAAGCCCGCGGCCAGCTGCGCACGCGCACAAAGCTCTGGCCTGGCGGGCTCGGAGGGAAAAGCCGAGCAGGGAGGAGGCTCTGCGCAGGCGCGGTGGCCCGACTGGGGACTTTGTTCTCCGCGGAGAGACCCAAGGGCGGTGCCGGTGGCCGGCTGCGCACGCGCGCCGTCTCATTTCCGGTGCTCTCTTTCGCTGGGTCGCTCGGGTCGGCTTCGGTCGCCGTCGCTCCCTCTCTCCCGCCCCCGCCAACCGCCGCTCGGGCCTCTGCCGCTGCCGCGCGCTTCTTCGATCCTTCGATCGCACATCCTCCCCGATGCAGCGCCGGGACGACCCCGCCGCGCGCATGAGCCGGTCCTCGGGCCGCAGCGGCACCAAGGACCCCTCAGGTGCCCACCCCTCAGTGCGTCAGGCGCCGTCTCGGCAGCCGCCGCTGCCTCACCGGTCCCGGGGAGGCGGAGGAGGGCCCCGGGGGGGCGCCCGGGCCGCGCCCGCCACGCAGCCGCCACCGCTACTGCCGCCTTCGGCCACGGGTCCCGACGCGACAGTGGGCGGTCCAGCGCCGACCCCGCTGCTGCCCCCCTCAGCCACTGCCTCCGTTAAGATGGAGCCGGAGAACAAGTACCTGCCCGAACTCATGGCCGAAAAGGATTCTCTCGACCCGTCCTTCACTCACGCTATGCAGTTGCTGACGGCAGGTAAGTGGGCCTCCCGAGTCCTTTTGGGTCGCCGGGCCACCGGGGGGGGGGGCAAGCGTGGCAGCAGCTTTGTTCCTCTCTTTTCCCGCCCCCTAGGGACCGAGGCGATCATGACCTCCCCTTCTTCTCTTATCCTCCTCTTCGGGAGCCTAGGTTCCACATTCCCATTCCGGCCCAGGGCGCGCGCGAGAATTTCTAGGCTGCAGTGGAGGCCCAAAGGCGGCTCGGCGATCTCTTAGCGCAGAGATCTTGATGGATAGTGCTGAGCTCCCCGCCCCCTTGCCGACCCTTTCCCCTTCCCCCTCCCATCTCTCGCCGCTGGCTGCCCCACCGAGTACTCAGATTCTTCCAGAAATGAACACTCCCCCGAAGAGAAAGCTTTTTTGATCGCGGGTGGAGGTAGGCGCCTCCACCGAGGGTGTAGGAGGTGAAGACCGCCTACGCGGGGAGGGATCGTGGGAAGAAGGAGGGAGGGCCGAGGTGAGATGGGGTGAGGCTGGAGTGCCCTGTCCAGCGCGCCGTGGCTGCCGGGCGGGGGCCGCCGCCTTAGCGGTAACTGGAGCTTAAGTTGTTCTGAGACAGGAGCAACCTGTGGTAATCGGAGCTTGAGCTTTTCCGAATCAGATTCCCTACTACGGCCCATAGAGTAATTGCTAGCGTCGGGAAGTTAGATCCCTTTATTTTACAACGTCTGGTCACCGTCATTCAAGGTGATGGTGACAGTGAAATGGAACGATAGCGGGAAGTAAGGGTGGTTTCCATTAATTTCCCCGACGAAGTGAACAAAAATTGAGAAACGTTTCACGATAATACCTAAAAGGCATGGTCTTTCCAGATTTTTCCCCCCTTTTTGCTTCCGTGGTGAAATAGATAGGAAGGTAGTCTTTGTTCTCTGTAGACCAGCGCTCATTTCCAGCTCGGCATTGTTCCATCACCTAGTCGCTTTTATTTCTCCCTAAAGCCATCTGTTCTGCCCTTACTTCTAATTAAAACGCTCCTTGATTAAGTTTTTCTTAAAGACATCTAAATTTCATTAAGTGAAAATTCACAGCTATCAGCGCTGAGCGAGTAGTTGGACTGTTCCACACGGTTGCCATAATAGATTCTTTTGAAAGTATCGTTTTCCTTCTCTTGTTCTCTATCTCACAGCATTGGAAAGAGTCTTTACTTTTAAACATAATAAACAACACGTGGTGGTCAAGAATAAGAACATTGTAATGAACTGCTTAGGTTTTCAACTCCGTATTTTTCTGTTCTGTAACACCTCCTGATTGTTTGAACATTATTGTTCATTGTATTCTCCTGGTAAACCCGTTGAGGGCAAGGAGTGCTTTTTATCTTCATATTATCTTCCCTGTAGCAAACCAGATATATTTGAAACCAAATACATACGAAGATAGGAACATTAAATCAAATGGTAAAGTTTGACTTGGTAGTCTTATTTTTATTTTCCCAAATTTTAAATCTTCAGATTAAATGCATGAGAATAAACATCATAACATTAAGTTGCTGGGTTGGGTTTGAAATTCTGGCCCTTTCTGAACCTCAGATATGGGTTGTAAAGTAACATGGTGAGTTGTGAGGATTAAATGTTGTATAAAAGCACTAGCACTTTCCCTTTGACCTATAATCAATTTGTCACCACAGGTTTTGTTTTTTTTTTGTTTTTTTTTTTTAAGTTGTAAATCCATGGTATTGAATAAGGTATGAAAATGCAAGGTATTTTTTTTTTTGTTTTTCTGACCGCATCTCATGCTCACTGTGGTACTATTCATCCTAGGATTTTTTCCGGGGGGGGATAACCACCCAAAATTATTCCTTCTTAGAAGTAACTAATTTTGTCCTCTCACTGCTTAACTTCTGTTACAAAAGAATGCTTTTTAATGTTTTTAAATGGATATTTTTTATCTCACCCTTTATTTTAAAAAGTAAACTATAAATTTAGTTGGTGAAATGGGATTGAGATAATGCTAATCATTGAGAGACTTAGGGTGTTGGGGGTATTCTTTAGCAGGAATAAGCCTTGATATATGTTGAACCTTTAAGATTTTTTTTAAAAGTCTTATTTATTTTTATTCTTTAAATCACAATCTCAGTAAATGGTTTTTGGGGTACTTCCCCCCCAGTCAGGTGCCCCCTTCATTCTCACACCCCACTCTGTTGTTTGCTAGTCTGTGTTAAGTCCATTAGTCTCTTTAAGAAATGTATTTTTTAACGATCCAGACACTATAAACCGGGCGTGGTGGTGCACCTATAATCCCATTTACTTAGGATACTGAGGCTGGGGAATCACTTGAGCCCACGGGTTGAAGACAACCCTGGGCAACATAGTGAGACAAGTAGTGTCTTAAAAATATTAAGGAAAAAGGGGGGGAGGGGGACTATAATCAAATCAACTGATCAACTGAAGAGGTGAACCTCTGAAAAGACAATATTTAAGCTTTGATAAGGATACATGTAAGAACATAGCTAACACATTTTGTAGAGCACTGTGTAGAGTATGCTTTATATCAAATATTTAGATTTCATGCCATTACTGTGAAGAAGTCACTTTTACTGTGCTCACTTTCAGCCAGGAGGAAACGAACAGAGGGTAAATAATTAGTAAGCAACATTTACTGGGATTTGAATTCAATCTGAGTCCGAACTCTTGCCCTCTCTACTCCACCACTATATTACTTTTTACAAATATTGTATGTACTGATTGGGAAAAATATTAGGTATGTAAGAAGGAAACCCACTTGGAAATGTGCTGTCTCCAAGTACCTCTGCCCATTTCACAAAACCTGCACCACTCTTCCTTTTCCAGCAGCACATCTCTCCTTCTTTGCCAACTTTATTTTGTGTGTAACATCTGAGGTACCATATATTGTATTTGTTGACCACCCCTCTTCCATTCTCCTTCACACTGCAATATCAGCTCCACCAGGGCAGGTGTCTGCTGTTTTCCCACTGTCTCCTGTTGCTTGAAAGTTCCACATAGAATGGTCTCTTACTAAAGTATCAATTCTTTGTTTCATTGTTGCGTGATGGAAAATGTCAACACCATTATGAGGAATTTGAACTTTCAGTGTAGACTTCTATAGTAAGCTAAAACTGTATTCAAGTATGATGATAATGAAATGCTTTTGCAGATCTGCAAAGATTCAGTGTACCTATGCTTTTCCTGAAACCAAAATAATTTATTTTATTTGCATTAAATGTTTGCGTCATTAAACAAAATACTTTTTATACTTTCTACACTTAGGAAGATAAGTCATGAATGAGTCAGGAATAGTAAACATTTTGTAATAGATTAACAATTACCAGAAGATCTTGAAAGAATGCTCACAAATCCTTCGAAAAGTACTTACACTATTGAAGCTTTGGATTTTTTTTTTTTTTTTTTTTGGTCCACATTTTGTCAGGAGAAACTATTCCTTAACCCAAATATTCATGTTTCATAGTTCAGGAACATAGCTTCATTGACAAACTTCCATGAAAGTTAGACCACAGAAATATCTTGTTTCAAGATCACTTTATAATTCTGAAAGACACCAGTTCATGGAATCATAATTTCTGTAAAAATCTGTTTATGCTTTTTTCTTGGACCAGCCACTGCAAAATTGTAGAAAGCTACAACCCCAGGAATACAATATAAAACCAAAGATACTTGGCCATAAACACTTGCATCTGAGGTTTTCACAAAGTGTCAGAAGCCTTGGTAGTTATTCTCAACACACATCTCATTCCAGGTAGAGGGAGAAATGAAGAGTACTCAAACTGTACCCAAAAGAGATAAACATAAGTATAAGGAAAGATTCATATACTATCACTTTTTGCAACAATATCATAGTTGTTTACCTAGGAAAGTGGTCAGTGATAGAACTGATTACAAGGTAAAGGTGTACAAATAAGTACATTTCTATATAAGCAAAATGTCTATGAATAATCGGTCAGGGCATGGTGGCACGTGCCTGTAGGTGGCAGCCTAGGAAGCCAGGGCCAGGGATCTCAGTTCAAGTCCCACGGGGGCGCGTAGCAAGACTTAGTTCCAAAAAAATAGCTGGGTGTGGTGGCCCACACCTGTAATCCCAGCTACCTGGGAAACTGAGGCTGGGGATTGCTTCAGTCTGTGGTACCCCAGGCAACGTGAGCCTGCGGTTCCACGGGCAAAAAAGCGAGACCTAGTCTCCAAAAAATAAATAAATAAAATGTCTATGAGTAATCATAACAAATGACAGTAATGTTTGACCTTACTGTGAAGTATGCTACTCATTAATTCTTCCTGGCCATTCTGAGGCAGGAAGCTTTGTTATCTCAATATTACAGATAAGTATCTTGATTATGTATTGTCACCTCAGAATTTTACTGATGGTGGTAAAAGAAGACAAGTAAAAAGATGTATACTGGGGGAGTGTGGATGAGAAGGAACTAGCATTATAAAGGTGACAAAACTTTTAACATGTTGCCTTTTTAGAGTTCCAAACTAATTGTTTTTTTCAGCTTGACATATTGCATAAAATGTAACTAAAAGAATAAATGAAAATAAATGAGAAAAACCCTTTTAGAGAAAGGTAAATAATGAAAACCCACAGTATTCACAAAATTTAGGCCTTGAGAGGATACAAATTAAAAGGAAATCAAACAACTCTTAGAAGTAGGAATTGGTACTATTTCGGGTAAGTTTGGCATTTCATCTAACAGTTTTAACTTTCAGATTCCTTAAGAGTCATCAGCACCATTCCCTGGAATATCCCCAAAGAAACTTGTACATGAATTCCTCATTTGTAAAATGGTATACCTTGTTCACAGAGTAGTATGCTTATTTCACCGTTGATTGGATAGTATGAAAGTCACAGAATGAAGTATTTATAACAGCAATGAAATGCAAATGAAAACTATGGTTCTGTTATAATAGTATGGATGGATAACTCTTTGAAATCTAATGTTTTGGTTACAGTCCTGTAAGGCTGTACTTTTACAGAACAAAATAAAGATTGTTAGGCTACATATATGGTTGATAAAATTTTATTTATTTATTTGTTTGTTTGTTTGTTTGTTTGTTTGAGACTAGGTCTCGCTGTTTTTGTCTGTGGAACCGCAGGCTCTCGTTGCCCCGGGTACCACCGACTCAAGCAGTCCCCAGCCTCAGCTTCCCAGGTAGCTGGGATTACAGGTGCTCACCACCACGCCCACCTATTTTTTTTTTGGGAACTAGGCCTCGCTATGGGCCCCAGGCGGGACTCAAACCGCGATCCCTAGCCCTGGCCGCTTCATAGGCTGAAGCTTACAGGCACGAGCCACCATGCCCGGCCCCCTTATTTTTCTTTTTTAACCAACCTTTTTTCCCATACAATTCAACAATTGTACTCTTGGGCATTTATCCCAGAAAAATTTAAATTTAGACTCATAGGAAATTTACATACAACTGTATGTAGAGACTTTATTCCTAAAAACCACGCCCTGGAAGAAATCATATGTCTTCAGCAGTGACTAAATTGTGGTAAGTCCATACCATGGACTACTACTCAGAATAAAGAGAAATGAACTATTAGTGCAACAACTTTTCATACATTTCAAGCAAATTATGTTGAGTGATAAAAGTCAGTCTCAAGAGTACATGCTGTTTAATTCCATTTAATATTTTTAAAAAGACAGTAATAGAGATGGAGAACAGATGAGTACATGTCAGTGATAACAAAGAGAGGGAAGTGGTTGTGAATGTAAAAGGGAGAGTATGAGAGATGCTTGGAATAGAAGTGTTCTGTGTACCTTGATTTGTGGTGCTGGTCTCATGAATGTGATTAAATTGGGTGAAACCAAACAGTACATGTAGTACTGTTAGAATTTGAAAGTAAGGCCAGACATGGTAGTGCATGCCTGTAAGTGGCAGCCTAGGAAGCCATGGCCAGGACCAGGCATTGTGGTTTGAGTCCCGCCCGGGGCAACTTAGGGAGACCTAGTTACAAAAAAAGAGCTCATCTAGCTTTCATCAGATTCTCGAAAGGTTTCATGATCCAAACAACTGTTAAAGACCTATTGCTCTGTGCTTTTGAAACAAGTTAAGTAGTTTTGGGGGGTTTTTTGTTTGTTTGTTTGTTTTGTACAAAGATAGTAAGCTTAACTATTGTAAAAATTGGTAACCAACAGAAAAGTATTCTAAGTTTGAGAATGATCAAGTCATATGTTACGAATTGTTAAGGGAAGTTGAGGTACTGATGGTCCCTTTTTTTCGAGTAAATGATAGATGCCTTTTGTGTATTATCCACATTATATAAGAGTGCCATATACTCAATTTAAAGATGGAAAGGGTCCAGAAATCATTACTAACAACCGGGCATAGTGCTGTGTTAGAGAATTGCAACAAGTAGATCGAGAGTCTAGAAGAAAGCCTGAGTCTTCTCCTTGAGAAACACTGTCTCTGGATGCCTCAATCAGTAAATCTGAACTTTTGGTTTGTTCTTTATCCAGTTCTTAGCAAGTTTTCAGTTAATGGAATGTACATGGGTAAGCCAGTCCAGTTTGCATATAGTGACAAAGTTTATGTATACAAGTTTCTCAAACCTCTCCACTAAAAGATTTTTGTGCTTTTATTAAATTTCCTTTTTTATTTCTTATAGACGATCAGAAGGGAAGACTGAGTTTTAATGACTTGTTCAAGGTCACACACCAAGCATGTAGCAGAACTGAAAATCAAATCTAGTTTTTTCTAGCTTCAGAACTCTATTTTCTCTGAAACATATTTAAGAAACAGTCCTCATACTTTGGAGCTTACAGCCTGGTTCTTAGCACTTACTGAAAAAAGGGAAAGATTAAATTACGGTAAAAGCATAAAAGAAATTTCATTAAATTTATTAAATCTGCTCCAAGGAGTAACCTAAATACCTGTTGTCACTAGTTAGTTTTGTGATCGTGGATAAGTTACATGAGTTTACTAAAATCAGATTTACTCATCTATTACATGGCAGTAATTCTTGTTTATGGATAAAAATCAAATAATAAATACAAAACTCCCAGCATATAAAAGGCACTGGAAAAAGATGGATTATTTCAAGTGTCTGGCTAGGAAACAAACTGATACACCTCTCTGTTGTTTACATCTTAACTTTCTTTCTTTGACTCTTGGGACATCCAAGGTCTCTGGAGAATCACTTAAAGATCATTTAAATGAGTCCTTTCCCAAAAGGTCTAGAAAATAGCCGGGCATGGTGGCTCGTGCCTGTAAGCTTCAGCCTATGAAGTGGCCAGGGCTAGGGATCGCGGTTTGAGTCCTGCCTGGGGCCTGTAGTGAGACCTAGTTCCAAAAATAGCTGGGCGTGGTGGCACGCGCCTGTAATCCCAGCTACCTGGGAAGCTGAGGCTGGGGATTGCTTGAGTCTGTGGTACCCTGGGCAATGAGAGCCTGAAGTTCCACGGGCAAAAATAGCGAGACCTAGTCTAAAGAAAAAAAAGGTCTAGAAAATACTGCCTCAGGGTAAGCCTTTGGGGGGGAGCTTCTTGATTTTTATTCCTTTACTTACAGCCTGCTCCTAGCTCTCTAAGGGAAGTGAGTCAAAGAGAAGAACTATAGAGTTGAAAAAGAAAAGATCAGACAACTGAATCTCTGAGGCACTGCACAGCTCTTTCATTGCTTTTAGCCACACGGCTGTCAGAGGGTATAGACTATACATCACAAAATTTTGCACATACCTTCATTGAAAGGCAATAATAAAAGCATGAGGTTTTAAGTTAGAGAATGCCTGGGTTTTAGTCTTTATTCTGAGATTTTAACATCTTTGTTGTTGTTGTTTTGAGACTAGGTTTCACTATTTTTGCCTGTGGAACTGCAGACTCAAGCAATCCCCAGCCTCAGCTTCCCAGGTAGCTGGGATTACAGGCACACACCACCATGCCCAGTTACGTTTTTTTGGAACTGGGTCTCGCTGTGTGCCCCTGTGGAACTCGAACTGTAATCCCTGGCCCCAACCATGGCTTCCTAGGCTGCCGCTTACAGGCATGTGCCACCATGCCCAGCCTGCCTAATTGAATTTCATTGTTCAGTTCTCAGTTGTATTTGAACTTAGTAATGGAAACAATATCTCCTAATCTGGATTGGTGGTTAAATGGTGTCATGCCTGCCTATCTCTTCACCTACCTCTCCACTGCAAGCATTCATGTATTTGCAATCACTGAATGAAGAAATGAAGTTTTCCAGCCCAGCATGGTGGCATGTGCCTTTAATCACAGCCTGTGAAGCGAGGCCGAGGCTAGGAATCGCTTGAGTCCCTGGTTTTGAAACCTGCCCAGGGCAGCATAGCAAAACCTATTCTCAAAAATAACTGGGCATGGTGGCGTGCACCTGTAATCCCAGCTACTTGGGAAGCTGAGGCTGGGGATTGCTTGAGTCTGTGCTACCCCAGGCAACAAAGCGAGACCTAGTCTCAAGAAATGAAAAAGAAGAAATGAAGTTTTCTGCTGGGCACGGTGGCTCGTGCTTTTGTAAGCTTCAGCCTATGAAGCGGCCAGGGCTAGGGATCGTGGTTCGAGTCCCGCCTGGGCCCCGTAGTGAGACCTAGTTCCAAAAAAATAGGTGGGCGTGGTGGTGCGCACCTATAATCCCAGCTACCTGGGAAGCTGAGGCTGGGGATTGTTTGAATCTGTGGTACCCCGGGCAACGAGAGCCTGCGTTTCCACGGGCAAAAATAGCAAGACTAGTCTCAAAAAAAAAAAAAAAAAAGAAAGAAATGAAGTTTTCTATAATGATAGGAAATCTTAGGTTTTATGTGATGAAACTGTCATAATCTGCAAGTCAAGAGTACCTTTATACATTTTCTCCTTTAGGACATTGAATTTGTTTGTTTGTTTGTTTTTGAGACTAGACCTTGCTGTTTTTGCCCATGGAACTGCAGGTTCACGTTGCCCTTGGTACCACGGACTCAAGCAATTCCCAGCCTCAGCTTCCCAGGTAGTTAGGATTACAGGCGCGCCACCACGCCCAGCTATTTTTTGGGACTAGGTCTCACTGTGTTTTCCTGGGCAGGATTCGAACCACAATCCCCAGATCCCACTGTGACTCCATAAACTGTCTCTTACAGCCATGTGCCACCTTGCCCAACTTAGGACATTGATTTTATACCAGATAATGTATACTGTGTAGTAAGCTCTTCTTTAAAAAGTCTTTAAGCTGGGCATGGTGGCGCATGCCTATAAGCAGCAGCCTAGGAATGCTGCGGCCAGAGCTAGGGATCGCAGTTCGAGTCCCACCGGGGGTACATAGTAAGACCTAGTCCTAAAAAAAAAAAATAGCTGAGCATGGTGGCACATGCCTGTAATCACAGCTACCTGGGAAGCTGAGGCTGGGGATTGCTTGAGTCTAGTACCCGGACAACATAAGCCTCCGGTTCCACAGGCAAAAATAGTAAGACCTAGTCTCAAAAAAAAAAAAAAAAAAAAAAAGGTAAGCACATTTCATCAAGCTGTTTAGTCTCATGATACAGTGCTCAGTGTATTTCTGTAACCAGATAAAATAAATTAAATTCTGCTTGTCCTAATCAGAAATTGAGAAGATTCAGAAAGGAGATTCAAAAAAGGATGATGAAGAGAATTACTTGGACTTATTTTCTCACAAGAACATGAAACTGAAGGAGCGGGTGCTGATTCCTGTCAAGCAGTACCCCAAGGTAAGCATAAAGTGCCTTGCTTCTTTGAGTCATCTTTGTGGGTGTGATAGTCATGGGCCATTTTATAGAAATTTGTGGAGATTATGATGCATCATAAACTCAGGCCTGTGGAACTTCACTTCCATCATTGTACTGTTTCTAATATCTGAAAATTAAGTTCATTACTATGTTTATGAAATGTAGCTAGCCAGAAAGGAAATAAGTTCATCTTTTTGTTATCAAAACAAGTCTATTTTCCAGGTGTTTTTCAGGCTCCAAATTCAAAACAAAAATTGAACCCTGAAAAGTTGTTCTCTGTCAAAATACCAACCTAATCCCCCCCAAAAGGAACTCTTAACACAAATCATTAACTAGATGCTGTTAATTTTATTTCCTACTCAGATTTTTACTTTTAAATAAATGCTTCCTCTGCCCTCAGTTATGTGTAATTTCTCAAACTAGTACACCAAAGGGTGCCATTCTGAGGTCACAGCCTTCAAAAATGTTTATACATAGTACTAAGGGTGGCACTGTAATGATATAATGAGGCACCAGGCTACTTCGGAAACCAAACTACTTTATTATTATTTTTATTTATTTTTTTTAAGAGACTAGATAGTGCTATGTTGCCCAGGGTTGTCTCCAACCTGCGGACTCAAGTGATTCCCAGCCTCAGCCTCCCCGGTAACTGAAATTACAGGCGGGCACCATCACACCCAGCCCAAACTACTTCCTGATTGCATAACCATAAGTTAATCACTTTATTGTCACAGTCTCAAAGTATTTTCAATAAAATGGGAATGGTAACATTCTACCTATTTTATTTGTTCAAGATCAAATGAGATAATACATATGGAAATACTTTATAGGAACACCTGCACTTAGAAATCTGTTTTTAATCTGCAGTTCAATTTTGTGGGAAAGATCCTTGGGCCACAAGGAAATACAATCAAAAGGCTTCAAGAGGAGACTGGTGCAAAGATCTCTGTCTTGGGAAAGGGCTCAATGAGAGACAAAGCCAAGGTAAGTTCACATCAGTAAGACAAAAATAATTATCTTACAGTAACCCAGGGTCCAATAAGGAAGGTGGTAGTTGTGTATACGCAGAAAGTGATCCCTTTAAATTCTGTGGATGTAAGAGATACATAGATTCAGTTAACTTCCTTACTTGGCAACCCTGGCTCCAGTCTGCTAGTGTGATTGTTTTCTTTCTGACTTTTGAGTACATAATAATGGAAACATCTGTAGCAATTTTGGTGTTAATAAGCTTATTTATGAAAACTTGGAAAGGGAGCTGGGATACTATAAGACCAAAGTAAAAACACTAAAATAAGAGCAACACATTCCCTTTCTAGTAACTTGAGAAAATGAGAATAGTGTGGTAAGTGCAGGTGAATCTGAGGATTAAGTACTTAACTAGTTTACATCACAACCAGCTGGATGTGGGGCCTACTGAAAGGAAGTATCCTAAAAAGAGCCTTAAGTAATCCTGACTACAGAACCTAATGCTTGCTTTCTTCATGCCATAACTCCATATGCTTTGTACTCTTAGTGCCAAAAGCTTCTTGCAAGGGTCAGCTTTTTAAACGAGACATACCTGCTACTGACTAAAACTTAATTTTTTAGGCCTCCTTTTCACTTTTTGTTGAATAATAAAAGTTGGTATTTATTGGTACAGCCTATTCACCTGTCAGTGGTTATGCACTTGTCAATGTAAGTTTATTGACACTCTTCCATTCAGGTGGTGCAGTCTAAATCCCTTCATCTTGAATGTAGAATGGACTTGATGACTCATTTTACTAACAGATGTGAAGATGATGTTATGTGACTTCAGGGATAAAGTCATGATAAATACATACACATCCTTTGCTGTCTCCCGAGTCCCTTTCCTAACTGCTTGGGAGGTAGCCATCTTGACATGAAGCAGTTTCAGGCTTTTGGTCCCAATTTTAGTATATGTGCTGCTGAAGCAAACACAGTTTCAGGCTTTTTTGAAAAACCCTCCCTCCCAAAAAAAAAAAAAAAAAAAAAAAATGGAAAAGGAAAAGGAAAACACTTATCCCGGACCACCTTCTGTAGTTCACTTATTTCTCACTATTTGACTACAGTTAGGGCTGAAATACATTATTCTAGCTAATGAATTCCAGCAATTCTCTCCACTCTATCCTGACTTCTTCCCGTAGAACTTCCCAGATAATATAAGCAGATAAGAACTAGTGAGTTTTTTTTGTTTTGTTTTTTGTTTTGAGACTAGGTCTCGCAATTTTTTTTTTTTTTTTTCCATTTTTTGAGACTAGGTCTTGCTGTTTTTGCCTGTGGAACCGCAGGCTCTCGTTGCCCGGGGTACCACAGACTCAAGCAATCCCCAGCCTCAGCTTCCCAGGTAGCTGGGTTGACAGGCGTGCACCACCACATCCAGCTATTTTTTTGGAACTAGGTCTCGCTACCGGCCCCAGGCAGGACTCAAACCGCGATCCCTAGCCCCAGCCACTTCATAGGCTGAAGCTTACAAGCACGAGCTACCGTGCCCGGCCTTAGGTCTCGCAATTTTTGTCCTCAGGCTCACGTTGCCAGGGGTACCATGGACTCAAGCAATCCCCAGCCTCAGCTTCCCAGGTAGCTGGGATTACAGGCGCACACCACCACGCCCAGCTGTTTTTTGGGACTGGTCTCACTGTGTTGCCTGGGAGGGACTCGAACCACGATCCCCAGACCCCTCTAAGACTCCATAAGCTGTTGCTTACAGGCATGCGCCACAGTGCCTGACTTTACCTGGAATTTAAAAGCAAATACTTAGCAAATAAATAAATGAATGGATGGATGCTTGGCAAACAGCTGTTACCAAATGAAGGCTATTAACTTTCAGCAGACCAGTCACAGATTGAACAAGTTGTATAAATTGTTCTCTAGAGCTTGTTCTTATTAAACTTTACTGTTTCTCTTAACTGTTGGAGTTACTTCTTGCTGCCTCTTTGGTCTAGTGGTAAATTGTCATTATCTCCCTCCTTGTGATGTGATATTTTTCTGCCCTCTTTCACAGGAGGAAGAACTGCGTAAAGGGGGAGACCCCAAATATGCCCATTTGAATATGGATCTACATGTCTTCATTGAAGTTTTTGGACCCCCATGTGAGGCTTATGCTCTTATGGCCCATGCTATGGAGGAAGTCAAGAAGTTTCTGGTTCCAGTAAGGAGATTTGTATCCTATATCTTTTGAACAAGAGAGAATTGGGGACTTACAAGACGTTGTTGTTAAGGCAGGGATTCTCAACCAGGCTCTTTGCATAATCAGAAACTGTGTCAAATTCTGCATTTATGTTAGTTTTTCTGAGGTGTGGTCTGTTACTTGCACCTAATCCTGAAAGCACTGCCCCAAGACCACTCTACCTGTCTAATTTTAGTTGTGTACCAATAACACTTTTCAGTACCTTGTGTCCATAGTATGTCTGTAGTCTTCACTGAGCCAGAGTGTTTCAATATTAATATGGAACCTAAAACATTATGATAAGAACATAACTAAGATGGTCATGAACCCACTCTCTTAGGGGGGGTTATATTCTAAACTATAAAGTCTAATACGATAGTAGCAGAAAACTTTGACTAGCCGATATTACTGGGTTAAATTCTGACCTGGGTGCATTCAGGGCTTTCTCTCCTTGGAGAAGTTGGCTAAAATAAGAGTTTGATTTGAAAGCATGATTGTTACAAGCTTGACTTTTGGTGATGTTAAGCGTAGTATTGTGTAAGAACACAAAGGGCCCAGGAAGTTAGGACAAATACCACCTGGTCAGAGGGGCCATTCTTTCAGTAACTAGAAAATACTGCAATTTTGCTATTTAGCAAGGTCTGTTGATTGTGAAAGTTAACATGCTACTGTTGAATATTTAATAGAAGTAGGTAAGTCTGGAACCTCAGGGAGCATTTGGAATACTATCCAACTAGAATTGAGTAGGCAATCATATTTTCATTACTAAAATTAAAAGGAGGTGAGATACGGTTCATGGTTTTCTTATGTATGTAAAATGAAGAAGTTGGTGCTAAATGTGGTATCAAAGGATATGAGAATTGGTAGAACAGAAATGTATGGGTAGTGTGTATCATGTTGAACTCCAAGGATTCCAGCACTGTCTCAAATACCTCAGCAGCTGCTGTGCTCCAAGTACATCATCTTCATTAGAATGAAGTGAAACATTCAGTTTAAAATATACTAGAGATAGAGAAAAACTCAGAGCTGGTAATGGTAAATTTTCCCTTGAGGGAATTATTTTCGCTCTTTTCAGGGTGTTGTATTGAAGCGTTCTGAGCTCCTCATTTCTGAAGAACTCTAGGGGAATGCCCATCTTTATCATTAGTTTCAGCGTATGTCTCAAAAGAGATAGGTTTACAAGGCTTCGGTGTAAGTAGATCTTCAGAAAAGATGCCTGCCAGGGAGACTTCAGTGGGTTTCCTCAGTGTTGATGTGGCAGTTAGAAGAGCCTGAGTAAATGTGCTATTGGTGAGTCTTCGATACGAGTCTTAAGCAGAGGTATTATGTAAGGTAGAGGCTAGATAAAGAGTTTGGGGCAGGGCTTTTCTGTATGGTGACTGAGATATTCTGTTAAAGCTATATCCACCTGGAATATATAATAAAGATGTATTAAGATTAAATGGTTCCCATCAGGAAATATGTGTAAAGATTTGCAAATGGCATTTGACTCAATTCTTCCCTCTTGTGAAGAAAAAAAAAAAGATACTATTTTTGCATCTATGACCAGAGCCCATTTTCCCCTTAGAAGCTTCTGGTGTACCAGACAGGCTTCCTGGAATGGTAGGAGGAACACTGGACTGGGAACTTTATCTGTGTCATCTTGGACAGGTTTATTATTTGAGTTTTCTGAGCCTCAGGTTCCATGCTCAACCCAAACATTTGTTAAGTATCTGGTAGGTGCCTAATACTATACTTGGATCTGAGGTTACAAAAATGGCTCCTGGAAAGCACACAATGTTGTGAGAAAGACAGAAAAACAAGTCTAAAATGATGTGGTAAGTGCTTGGGTAGAGAAAATTACATGGTGCTGTAGGAAAAGAGCAAGGAGTAGGGGTTGACATGACAGAAAGTTTTTCAAAAGAAGTGATATTTTAGATTAAGTCTTACAAGAGTGGACAAAAAAGCCAGTAATAGTCTAATGAGTCAAAGCCTAAATTTTGGAAACAGGGAAATTCTGAATTCCCATCTAGAGTCTGACACTTACAGATCTGTGTCCTTTGCCTGGTTTCTTTATACTCCCTGAAACTGTTTTCCCAACTGTAAAATGGGAAGATCTCCTTCCTTATTTCAGGCTTATTTTAAAAATGAAGCTGAAAAATCTATTTAAAGATTATTACATAGTGCCCAGCACAAAAAAGCTTAATGGCAGTGGCTCTTATAATTCTAGGGAGAGGAAAACTCTTTGCAAGAATGGATGTATGAGGCTATGTCAGGTTCTGAACCACATGTTCAGCATGACTTAAAATGAGGTTTATACATGGAGAGAGGATGGAAGTGGTGATCTGGAGAACTAGGCAGGGACCACATCATATAAAGAACTTCATCTGAATAATGACGGGTCTGCCATCAAAGTTTTCCTCAAATATGTGACAGGTAGGGTACCAACTGACTTCAGAGAATGATCTGAGACTTCATCTGGGTTTTCAAAACTGAGCATCCAAGGCTCATGTGGGCTAGTTTACTTCGCAGTGGAAAATGGACAGGTTGCACAGTACTCCTCATTGTCTTTCATTTGCAGGATATGATGGATGATATATGCCAGGAGCAGTTTCTAGAGCTCTCCTACTTGAATGGAGTTCCAGAGCCCTCTCGTGGACGTGGGGTGCCGGTGAGAGGCCGGGGAGCTGCACCTCCTCCACCTCCTGTTCCTAGGTAAAAATAATGGAGACAATGAGAAATAGGCTATAAAATAGGATAGTGCCACCTCTCTTAGTGGCGCTCTTACCACCAGCTTAGACAGACTCTCAGTATTTGTGTGTTGTACGAAGAGTAGAATTGTAGATTGCGGCACTTTGACCTTAGTCAGGTACTGTGGTCCCAATGAAACATTTGATCTTTTAGTTTTACACATTTCTACCCTTTTTAAATGGTCTCCATAGAACTTTGCCCTTCGTGATCTACCTTTATAGAGTGTTCAGAAACTCCAAGGCAGTGTAATAATACAGTTACAAGTCCCTCTTGGACCTGGAGAATCCTCTAGTATGTATCTGCCCACATTCATACCTGCCTGTTTAATAATAGTCCACTGAATGCATCATGGAGTCTGTCTAGCTCCAGAATTTGCAAGCAAATGTGAACATGAATGTAGCCTGTTTATAAAGATTTCCATTTTAAATAAATTTCCTTTATACAGAGGTCGTGGTGTTGGACCGCCTCGGGGGGCTTTAGTGCGTGGTACACCAGTGAGAGGAGCCATCACTAGAGGAGCCACTGTGACTCGAGGAGTACCACCCCCACCTACTGTGAGGGGTGCTCCAGCACCAAGGGCACGGACAGCAGGCATCCAGAGAATACCTTTGCCTCCACCCCCTGCGCCTGAAACATATGAAGAATATGTAAGAATTTTGAACAATGTGCCACTTCTCAATACCCTAGAATGTTACCAAAGGAGTTTGAATGAAGGAATTTGTCTCTTAGTATAGGTGGCAGGAGCTACCTATAAGATTTGGAATCTGCTTTCTTACAGAAAACGTGGGTAGATTAAACAGGAAATAAACTGTCCTTGATGTACAGAATTTTACTGAGGAATTTCCCACTATGGCTGCTGATAATACTAAAGTTCATCTTTGAGTGGTATTTCTTGTCCGTGTTTGAAAGTGATTTTGTTTTTGTTTTCTTTTAATGTCTGGTTAGGTTGGTTGTTTCATTAAAAATAATAATCATTGTATCTTAATCATTATTCCACAGTGGAGATACCAACAATTTGGAGGGAACTTAGATTTTGTTAATCCTGAATCTGTTAATGTTCTGTTATTTCTCACTTTGTTTCATTTTATTTTTCTAGGGATATGATGATACATACACAGAACAGAGTTATGAAGGCTACGAAGGCTATTACAGCCAGAGTCAAGGGTGAGTCAGACTCTTTTTTGTCCTAGGGATGAATGGAGGGAGTTGGAGAGCTTTAGGCAGCACACATTAAAGGAGCCTATTTCTTTTGCTTTTGACACCTATAAGATACGCACTTGGATCTGCAAATTTGGGTAACTTGTGAATCATAAATTATAGTGCAAGACCTGGGAATAGCAAATGAGAAGTTTCTGAGCTGTGGCTACATGGAAACAAAGGCAATTCCTTTAAATTATTTTAATTATTAAAATTATTCACAGCTACATTAAAATTGAATAAAGGGAAATAAATCAACTACCATAATTTAGTTTCTTAAACTTTTTGTGTTTTGTTCCCGATTGGTTTTAAGTGTCTCATAATTCTAACAGTGGGGACAGAATAGTTCTTCTCACATTTGTTTTCTCTCAGCAAACTCTTGAATGTATGTGTACGTACAGCCTGGTTAAGATGGTCAATTTTGGATTGTGTGGGTTTTGTTTTTTGGGTTTTTTTTTTT
>PVHY01020388.1:0-25647 GCA_004024945.1 Uropsilus gracilis | reverse complement strand
GAATACCCTGGCCTCTTTTTTTTTTGCATATTTTACAATATATGATTGTATAACTGCTAATCCCCATGGGAATACCCCCCCAGACCACATCTCCCCTGGTCTCTTTGCCTCCTTTCTTTTTGCTGTTTGTCCTTGTTTAGTCCTTTAGTCTTTTTTTTTTTTTCCCTTGATCCATTTCCTCATCCTTGGTGGGGGTGCGATTTCCCCAGACTTGGTAGAACGTGCTGTTTATCATTCCTGTACTGCTTTTGGAGCACCTTTGGTCTTGGTGGGTCTCATCTCCGCAGTTTGTGCCACGTTTTGTTGCTCCTTCAGTCGTGCTTCAGGTCTTTGGCTTTGGGGGAATGACTCCACCTTATATTTTGCAAGAGCAGATCCTCGAAGGGACATCCATCAGCTGATGATAGGTCTCCTCCCTTGGGGCTTTGCTGTGGGGCCACTGCCATTAGACAAGCCTCTGTTTTTTTTTTATTTCTTTTGAGTTTAGGTCTTGCTATTTTTGCCTGTGGAACTGCAGGCTACTGTTGCCCGTGGTACCACTGACTCAAGCAATCCCCTGCCTCAGCTTCTCAGGTAGCTGGGATTATAGGCGTGCACCACCACGCCCAGCTATTTGGGACTAGATCTCACTGTGTTGTCCCGAGCAGGACTCAGACCGCGTTCCCTAGCCCCAGCCTGCTTCACAGACTGATGATTACAGGCACGAGCCACCATGCCCGACTTTCAGCAATGTCTTCCCTCTAAACAAAGAGGGTGTGCAGTGCCCTTATTGACAGCTTCTCTGTGCCAAGTTTTTGTTCACATGTCCTCGGTGACATTGTAGGCGTCATATTTTGTTGGTTCTCCCAGTTCAATGCGTGTGGTGCTTGCCTTGTTCCCCTTGAGTCCTGCCCAGGTGGCACATTTTAAGGTACTTTCCACCAGTATCTCACTGGTTTGGTTTCTATGGATGGATATTGTCTTAAGATATCACTCCTGATTAGAGCTCTCATGTTGAAGGCAAACCCATACCCTGGCCTCTTTAGTCAGGCATAGAATATTGAGGATGTCTTGACCAGGGTGGTATAGCTGCCCAACCTGCTCACACCCCCTGGATGGCAAGGGCGTCGTTGTAGGAGGGCTCTCCTGGATATGTTGGCCCTTGGGGTGTGGTAAGGGGTAGGGAAGCTGAGTGTGGCCAGAGCTCCCAGGCTGCCAAGCAGACCTGGCTGTGTGTGAGGCTAGGTGGCAGATGGTTGGGGAGAGTGGTTAAAAGTGCCTATGTGGCCAGGCACGGTGGCTCGTGCTTGTAAACTTCAGCCTATGAAGCGGCCGGGGCTAGGGATCGCGGTTCGAGTCTCACCTGGGGCCCGTAGCGAGACCTAGTCCCAAAAAAATAGCTGGGCATGGTGGCACGCGCCTGTCATCCCAGCTACCTGGGAAGCTGAGGCTGGGGATTGCTTGAGTCTGTGGTACCCCGGGCAACGAGAGCCTGCGGTCCCACAGGCAAAAATAGTAAGACCTAGTCTCAAAAAAAGAAAAAAAAAAGTGCCTATGTGGTGGCCATGGTGATAGTGTTCATCGTGATGACTGACCATGGCAACAGCCATTTATCATCATGATATTTGTTTTCTCGTCTCTTTCATTAACCCGTGAGGTATTAGAGGGGAAAAGACTCAGAGAAGTGAAACGCCATATTCAGGGTCCCCCAGCTCGGAAGTAATAGAACCAGAGTCCCAGTGAGGTGTGCTCTAACTCCAGAGCTGAGTGAACTGCAGATTGCTGTTCATGAGAACCATCTACCTCACAGACTGGGGCTAAGTGCCTTCTCCCCTTACCACCTGTCCAGGGGCTGGAGCAGAGTCTGCAAACCAGACCCCAGGCTGCCTCCTCTCTTGGAGATAGCCCGCTGCAGCTCAGCCATTGTCCCATGTGTAACCGGGTTGCAGGGACAGTGGATCACTTAGTCCCAGAGACAGACCGCATCCTTTGTGTTCTGCCTCCTGCTGTCAGCCTGCCCCAGTGTACAGGGGTAATGAAGCCATTCATTTCTGTAAGTGCCCTCCTGCCAGACAGGCTCAGGAGGTGCTGCCAGCCCCATTCCCTCCTTTCTGCTGCAGAAAGGCTATCCTGGGGTTTAATCTGCCTTTAAACCTTTAAACCGCTAAAAGGCTATCCTGGCACAGCCCTGGCTCAGAAGCCTCAGGCTGCCTTCTTATTCCCTGTAAAAATAAGACGTGACCATGACTGAGGAAGGACTATGTGCAGTGAATTGTTCCTTCAGAGGAGTTTTTCAGCCAGCCAGTTTTTCTTGAGGGCCTGCTCTGCTCCTACAGTATATAACCAGGGACGCGCACTGACAGACACCGTCCCTGTCCTAAAGGACTCTCTCCACAGGAAAGCTCAGTAGCTGGAAGCATTTCTAATTCTGTGGGGTGGTGCCAAAGATGGGCACAGAAGGCTGTAAAAGCCAGGAGGGGATAGGCTGGGGTCAGCAGGAAAACCTATAAGGTCATCAGGTGTAGGTGAGGCTGAAGCTGCTGCTTGGGAAGAGGTGGGACCTGCTGTAAGGTTGGGCAGAAATGGCTCCCACCCTCTGGTGAAAGCTTTGCTGCTTGACCAGAGCTGGTTCTGTGGGCCCTGCTAGGCCTTTCCCTTGGGCTTCCCTGGCACCATCTCTGCTTGCTAATAAAAGTCCTTTTAAGATGCAGACCAGCTACCACGTTGCCTTTTAGAGTTATGAGTTCCCTAAGACACTGTGGGTCCCAGAATGCTGAGGTTTCTGGGACCTTAGAGCTGGACAGCTGCCTCTGGCCTGGCTGGGCTTGCCTGTAGTAGAGTAGCATTATCCTTCCTGTGCAGTCTTGCCAAAATCTGAGCTGTTTGGCAGCACAACACCCCCTGCTGGCCTTGACCTGAGTTCCACAACCAACCTCAAGCCCAGGGAAGCTGTCCTTGGTTTCCAGTACCTTCAAATGCTCTTTGCCCTCTCTGAAGCCCTCAGTATTTTTTATCTATGCACACATGAAACCCACACTGATTCCTCTTCTGCAGGTCCAGTTGCAGCTGCTGACAGCTATTGTGAAACTCTTTCTGAAGAAGCCAACAGAGACCCAGGAGCTGGTACAGCAGGTCCTCAGCTTGGCCACTCAGGTGGGCCCCTCAGTTTCCCCCCATCCCTGGGATAGCCTTCCCACAGAGGGCATTTTTGGTCCAAGGAGTCAGAACTGGTTGTCCTATCCAAGACTGGTACCATTGGGAGTTTCAAGGCTCCAAAGTAATCCAGGATCCCTACTCAGGAAACTCAGTCACAGTTAAATCAAATGAGGTCAGTTGAGACAGATTGAAAACAGGAGAGGAGAGGAAAGTCCAGGAAAATCGGAGGTGTTTTATGGGGGCAGGGAATGCAGACCGTAGAGGGGAAGCAGGAGTCGAGACAGGAGTGGCCATAACTTACCCAAAGCCTGGCTACAGTGGACAGCTAGGACTATGTCCATTTCAGCAGTTTAAAGGCAGTTTCATGGGTGTGTTCAGGAGAGCTGACCAGTCATGTGGCTGTGAGTGGGGCTACTCTTTTCTCCTTTCCCAGTTGCTGTGCTCTGAGTTTCACACACTTCTTATCAACCCTTAAGGATTCAGACAACCCAGACCTGAGGGATCGGGGCTACATCTACTGGCGTCTGCTCTCCACGGACCCTGTGGCTGCCAAGGAAGTGGTGTTGGCTGAGAAGCCGCTCATCTCTGAAGAGACAGACCTCATTGAGCCCACGCTGCTGGACGAGCTCATTTGCTACATCGGCACACTGGCCTCTGTCTACCACAAGCCACCCAGCGCCTTTGTGGAGGGAGGCCGGGGTGTTGTACATAAGAGCTTGCCACCCCGCACTGCCTCGTGAGTGAAGGGGGCCTGTCTCCCCACCAGTTCCTTAGCTAAGAAATATGGATGCTCAGGCCTGATGTGATGTTTTCTGACAGCCTTAATCTGAACAAATTATAACTCCAGAGACCATTAATTGAATGCTTACTTTACCCCACGGGTGGCCCTCATTTGATCTTAGGGGTCCTCGTTTGGTCTTCCAACAGCTGAAAGATGTCCCCATTTAGTAGACAGGGACAGGAGATTTGAGTACCTTGTGCAGGATCCACAACCAGCAGAGCTAGACTCAGACCTATTCTGTTTGGTTCCAGAGTTCCCTTCTCACCTTTCTCTTGTGCCGCTGTTTACTTTGACCTGGTTATCTAGTCTCCAGGGACTGGCAGCTGGTCTTCTCTTTAGAGCAAGCTAAGTGGCAGCCACATCAATAGACTCATCCCCATGAAAGTGGATCTCTTGGGGAGCAGGATGTATGGATCAGGGTTGGGAAGTGCAGTGGGGTGAAAGGGTGTGGTGGACAGCCTCCCTCTGGAACTATCAGTGCCCTTCCTGAAGAGGATCCTGGAGACTGTGGACTCTGGCCTCCCAAGCTGCTAACCCTCTCCCTCCTGTGTCCTTGTAGGAGTGAGAGTGCAGAGAGCCCTGAGACGGCACCTGGTGGAGCACCCCCCGGTGAACAGCCAGATGTCATCCCCACCCAGGGCGACTTACTGGGTGACCTCCTCAACCTGGACCTTGGCCCCCCAGTGAGCGGCCCTCCCCCGCTGACCACCTCCTCGGTTCAGATGGGAGCTGTGGACCTACTTGGCAGTGGCCTTGACAGCCTGGTATGTCCTGGGCCCCCCTCTGGATGACCTTGATATTGACCTTCAGAGGAGCAATCATTGAATGCCCTCTCTGTGCCAGCCACCAACCAAGGACCTCAGGTACATCTGCCTGCGAAGGTGATCATGTAACTCCTGCTTTTAGGTGAGAAATCAGGCTTAGAGCCATAGATTGCCTTACCTCCAAAAATGCACAGCTGCTACATGGCAGGACTCAGCCCTTTGCTGGGCCACTGGGTCCCAAGAGACAGTGTAGGTTAGTTCTTAACCCCTCCACTGAGTCAGGCCCTATAGTCACCTTCACCCTTTAAGGCTTGGCGAAGCCAGACCTGTGTCCACGTGACCCTGAGCCCTCACAGGCAGGACACAGGTCTCTGGCAGACCTAGCTGGGGACCATGAGAGGTCAGGGACAGTCCTCCTCTTCTGAGGAGGGGCCTGGTAACACTGGCCCAGGTGATTCCCTGTGATGCCTTTAGTCAGCTTGGGAGCCCAGGTGGAGGGCGGGCGCAGCAGAGCTGCTGTCACTGGGCCATACTTGGCTCAGGTCTCCAAGTTGTAGCCCAGGACTAGGAGTCTGACAGTCAGTGTGGCGTGGAAAAGGGCAGGAAGGACTGGGCACAGGACAAGTTGTGGGCTGGGGGTGAGGTAGGGTAGTGTTTTCACAGGACCTGTGGTCTGGCTTTTAGGCCCAGCACTGCCTCCCACCAGCTTATCTCAGATGGAGCAACAGTGACTAATCTTCTCCCTTTCCTTCCCTCTCTTGTCTCTGTGTCTTCTTTCCTGGCTTTTCTCTCTGCATGTGGCTGCCTGTTCTCTTCACCCTGCCTGCTTCTGCTTGGAGATGGGGGATGAGCCTGAAGGGGTATGGTTCAACCCTGTGTCACCATGTCTTCATCCGTGCTTCTGAGAGCTCTGACCCAGCATCCCAGGGATGGGTGATATCAAAGCAGTCCCTCCCTGCTGAGCCTGGCCTTCGTCCAGTGTCCTGGCGACCTGTGCCTTTGACCACTTGGCCTCTAGCTCCCCCTTGGCCCCATAGCCATGAATTCTTGGCTCTGCCCTTACCACCCAATAACAGTGTTGTCTTGTTATCCTAAGGATTCCCAACCCTCTCAGTCCCCACAGTCCCTCTCTGACATCCTGGAGGATGCACTCCATCAACTTGGTGTAGCCCCTCACTGCCCTGTGTTTCCAGTGCCCTGGGTGCCCCTTTTATCTGTGAGCTGAGTGTCTGGAGATCACCTGTAAAGGGCTGGAACAACCTGTTCTTTCCCCACCTCACTCTGCCTGTTTCTGCAACTTTGTTGATACGGTGGCAGCTCGGCAGTGCCCCCTACCGACCCACCCCCCCTTATTTCTAAAGAATCAGATAGCTCTGCTCATCCTGAACCCCTAATATCCCTGCCTCTCAGGCCTGCCTCTGACCCCTTTCTTTTCCTTGACAGATCGGGGGCTCCAACTTCACAGCACCCCAAGCAGCAGCAGTACCAGCCAACTTAGGAGCGCCTATGGGCAGTGGCCTGAGCGACCTCTTTGACCTGACCAGCGGCGTGGGCACCTTGTCAGGATCATATGTGGCCCCCAAAGCAGTAAGCACTGCACCCCCTCTTGTAGCAGAAGCAGAGAAAGTCAAGAGACTGATATGTGGGTTCATGAAGTGCCTTGTTCCATGGACTTGGGTCTGGCCAGTAGGACTGGACCCCAGGAGCAACAGTGTGCCAGCCTGGTGCTGAGGACTGGGGGCTGAAGGAGCACCCAGGAAGAGAGGCTAAGTCAGGTGTTGGGAGGCCTAGGGAAGGCTTCCCGGAGCAAAGGTGGAGGGTAGGCATCACGGGAGCACAGGCCTATAGATGAAGTCAAAATCAGTGAAGCGGAACTAGGGAGAAGGCTTGAGGGAGAGATGACAACATCTGGAGAGGCCTGGAGGTGAGGGAGGAAGAACCCAGCACCTGCCAGGGAACTGGCAATGGTCGTGTCTAGTTAGAGCAGTGATTCTCAGCACCAACAGACCCACTGCCTCTATCGATGACAGGTAGTAGCCCTTTCCTTCCCTCTCCTTACGTACATTTATGAACTTGTGCATCCTGTGTGCGCATGGAAAGTCAGAAATAATCAGCAACGCGCTCTCACTGCATGGCGGAGCGGAAAAGGAAGAAGTTAGGTCGTATGTTCCAGTGCGGCAGAGGCTTAGATAGGCCCATCCCAGAAACTGTGGTGAAGTTGTTAGGTGCTGGCAGCAGTGCAGCCGCCACGACCCCACAGCTACAGGTGGTGTTTGTAACTAGAGTGGCATGTGTGGTATGGCCAGTGCTGAAATGGTGACTGACTTCCAGCACCGTTCCCAACAGAACAAAGGACAGGCTTCCCTTGTGGCTGGGTTCCTGGCAATTTCAGGGCACCTTACAACGTGGAGAAAATACTTGAGGGAATGCTGGACACTTGCTCCTTATTGAACTGTTGTCCCCACAGCAATATGTCCAGCGTCCTTAGGCCGGGCACGGTGGCTTGTGCTTGTAAACTTCAGCCTATGAAGTAGCCGGGGCTAGGGATCGTGGTTCGAGTCCCGCCTGGGGCCCGTAGCGAGACCTAGTTCCAAAAAAATAGCTGGGCGTGGTGGCATGCGCCTGTCATCCCAGCTACCTGGGAAGCTGAGGCTGGGGATTGCTTGAGTCTGTGGTACCCAGGATAACGAGAGCCTGCGGTTCCACGGGTAAAAATAGCGAGACCTAGTCTCAAAAACAAACAAACAAAAAAAAAACAAATAAAAATATGTCCAGCATCCTTGACCCCAGCCCATAATCATAGTGCCTCTACCCACTGGGCACCATAAATGCCCCACAAATGCCCACTGTGCTTCTAGAGACACGTCCAACTTCTGGTCAAGAGGGATGAGGCTCTCTGTGTATGAGAGCTTGGAGTTCCTTGCAAGTTTAGGCTGGTAGGTGGTGACAGTTCACTGGTTCCTCCAGTAGAATTGAGGATTAGTTGTGTCTAAGGACCTGTGCTGGGCTCCGTGTGCCCACAGTGACTGAGAAGCAAGGTCTCCACCTCAATAGTCAGGCCGGGTGACAGCCAGTTCTGTTGAGAACTTCTGAAAGGAAGCCTAAATGGAGGGGCAGGCAGAGGGAAGTCACCATGCTGTCTAAGTACCATGTCACAGCTGAGAACCAAGGCCACATGATCCTGCCCCCACAGATTCATCCAGAGGAAGCAAAGGCTGGTCAGACTAGCCTAGTAAGGTGGGGGTGCACTTGGAGGAAGTACTTTCCAAGCAGAGGAAACTGTTAGGGCCTGACAAGCCCTGGGCAGCGGACGCTATTACAGGACTGGGGGAATAGAGAGGTTAAGGGTGCCATGATCAGTTTGCCTTTTAAAACATGACTTTAGAGGCCGGGCACGGTGGCTCATGCCTGTAAGCTTCAGCCTATGAAGCGGCCAGGGCTGGGGATCACAGTTCGAGTCCCGCCTGGGGCCCGTAGCGAGACCTAGTTCCAAAAAAATAGCTGGGCGTGATGGCGCGTGCCTGTAATCCCAGCTACCTGGGAAGCTGAGGCTGGGAATCACTTGAGTCTGTGGTACCCCGGGCAACGAGAGCCTGCGGTTCCATGGGCAAAAATAGCAAGACCTAGTCTCAAAAAAAAAAAAAAAAACAAACAAACACATGACTTTAGGCCGGGCCCGGTGGCTCGTGCCTATAAGCTTCAGCCTATGAAGCGGCTGGGGCTAGGGATTGCAGTTTGAGTCCTGCTCAGGGCAACACAGCGTGACCTTGTCCCAAAAAATAGCTGGTTGTGGTGGTGCATGCCTGTAATCCCAGCTACCTGGGAAACTGAGGCTGGGGATTCCTTGAGTCTGTGGTACCCCAGGCAACGTGAGCCTGCGGTTCCACGGGCAAAAATAGCGAGACCTAGTCTCAAAAAAAAAAAAAAAAAAAATGACTTTAGCCAGGCACCGTGGCGTGTGCCTGTATTTCCAGCTTCCTGGAAGGCTGAGGCTAGGGATCACGTGAGTTCGTGTGTTCGAGACTACCCCAGGCAATGTAATGAGACCTAGTCTCAAAAAATAAAATAAATAAAATAAAACATGGCTTTAAGGGCGGGCATGGTGGTGCATACCTGTAGGTGGCAGCCTAGGAAGCCACAGTCAGGGCCAGGGATTGCGGTTCGAGTCCTGCTGGGGGCATGTAGCAAGACCTAATCCCAAAAAATAGCTGGGCGTTGTGGCGCGCACCTGTAATCCCAGCTACATGGGAAGCTGAGGCTGGAGATTGCTTGAGTCTGTGGTACCCCGGGCAATGTGAGCCTGCAGTTCAATGGGCAAAAATAGCGAGAACTGGTCTCAAAAAAAAAAAAAAAAAAAAAAAACATGACTTTAACTGCTGTACAAAGAGGGGAGATTAGAATTGGGGCAGCCATGTGGGTGGCTGCCATTGTCCCTGTGAACTCTAGCTGTTCAGACCTGTGGAGAGGGCAGAAATCAGGACCTGGTGGGCAAATGGAGGGCCTGGGCTGCCTGACTGACTGGGGTTTGGGGCAGGCTGAGGGCTGCTGGCCAGACAACTCTGTAGTTCCTGGCATTAGTGACTTGAGAGACAATGGGACATTCTGACACAGAACACCTTGGGGAAGCTGGGAAGTGGAGGCTGAGCCTTTTTACCTCAGGCAACTCCTGAACTGTCTGACTGAGAACACTAGCCTGGGAGATATAGCGTGGCCTTAGGATGACACCCGTGGATGTCCTTCAAGGACAAAACTTTAAGACTGTTGCGCAGCAAACATTGACTGAATACTGGCTCCACACCAAACTCCAGGTCAAAGGATGTTAAGACAAAAAAGTAGAACCCTTTCCACAAAGAGCTGACTGGGTGCAGGGGACACAGACTCACAGGCAAACATTTATCTGCGGTCACATCACTGGCAGGAACTTGGGGAAGGAATCTAGGATGGGATTCCTGGAGGCTGTGGCTCTGGAACTGAGTCAGATCACAAGGGCAACCAAACAGTTAAGAGCCTGCCAGACAAGGGTCCTCTTAGGCACTCGCTCTTGGTCAGGCCAGTTTGTACAATTGAAGGCCATCCCTGTCTTCTCAGGCTGTGACGGCCAGAGAGGCTTCATTCAGGCTCTGGCCCAGTCCCAGGATACCCTTGGGCCCCCAGCTCTCCATGGGTCATCAAGAAGTTGGCAGGGCCACTTGTCTCACAGCTTTCCTCAGCCCTACCTCCTGAGTGTTCTTTCTTGGACTGTCTTTAACCTCTGAAGACTCAGCTCAACCTTTGCACATACCAAGCTACTCCCACACACAGTTACACTGTGGCAGTTCCCTGGGGGAGGGGGGGGGGTCACAGGGGATCCTTCCTCATTCCCTGCTAGAAAAGGCCTGGTGTGGCAAATCTTGGGGGCCTCTTCAATAGAGAGACTGAGATAAAGGGCACAGGAGACTGCTGAGTTGTGAGAAAAAGGTACCTCCAGCCCCTTCTTCACTCTCTTCCCTGCAGGTCTGGCTCCCGGCCATGAAAGCCAAGGGGTTGGAGATCTCAGGCACCTTCACCCGCCAGGTGGGCTCTATCTCCATGGACCTACAACTGACCAATAAGGCCCTGCAGGTCATGACTGACTTTGCCATCCAGTTCAACCGCAATAGGTGAGCTTCCCCCAGGCCAGCCTGGTGTCTCTTTTTCTGGTGAAACTGGGTACTGTTCACAACCACGGCTCAGGCCAAAACTCTCTAACGTAGTCATTTCCCTGCCTGCCTCTTCCCTCCCCCCTTTATGTGAACTCCAAAGTTCCTGGTAGAGGGGTAATACATCAGCCCTTATTTTGCCTTACTCCACTACAGAGTGGTGGTGTGCTGGCGAAAGTCCTCAGTGCCATCCTAGTAACCCACCTTTGGCTGGCACCCCACACTGACAGCTCACACCCTCCTCCCCATCTCAGGGCCCTGCCTGCCAGCCTCTTTGTATGGCACAAGTGACCACTTGTCTCACTGGCAGAAGATTAACCCATTACACAGGGCCTCGGGGGGAGTTGACTGCTTTAGCTTCTCCCCCCTGCACCGGGATCAGTGGGGAAGGTCGCCTCTCTAGCACCATCAGGGTCTTCTTGGACCAAGCCAACTGACCAGGGCTCTCGAGGGAACCCAAGCAGCCTCTCTTGATGATTCTTCTTCCTGAGTGGCTCTAGTGATGAGCAAACTGAGCCTCTAAGAAGTTGACTGAAGGGGCTGCTTTCTCAGGGAGACCCTGAGGGCCAAAGGGTCCCACTCAACCCTCACAACAGAGAAGCTGGTAGCAGCTGCTTTCTTCAGGTGGCCCAGAGGCTGCAGGAGTGCTCCCGGCTCTAAGGGGTGATCCCTGTGATTGTTCATAACAAACTTACTGTATGTTGAATACTTCTGGGTAGCAGGTGCTATGCCAAGGGCTTTAGAAGTATTGCTTTGCTGGGCACGGTGGCATGTGCCTTTAAGTGCAAGCCTATGGAGCTTGACTGGGACTGGGAATCACTTGAGTCCGTGGGTTTGAGACCCGCCCAGGCAACTTAGCAATACCTAGTCCCAAAAAATAGCTGGGTGTGGTGGTGCACGCCTGTAGTCCCAGCTACCTGGGAAACTGAGGCTGGGGATTCCTTGAGTCTGTGGTACCCCGAGCAACGTGAACCTGTGGTTCCTCAGGCAAAAACAGTGAGACCTAGTCTCAAAAAAAAATTTTTTTTTCAAGTTGTGCATATATATATATATATAGCCTCACTTGCACAACTTGACGACCTAGTGAAGGCTATGCTGTTATTCTCGTTCATCAATAATGACACCTGGGCTCAAAGAGGGCAGGTGCTTTACCCCAGCAGGTCTCACAGTCAGCTGTGATGGGGTGCCAGGGATGCCTGAAGTCCTGGGCCACAGCGTCTGCCTCCGTATTGTTTCCCTCTATGGCATGAGTTGCCCCTTCCTGAGTCTCCAGGTTCTGGAGGATGAGAGAATGTTGATCTATTGCTGTTTTCTTGAGGATGAGAGTTATAATATCAGCTGCCCAGAGCATTCAGTTCATGGCCCCAGTCAATACCCTTGTGACTTACCTTCCCAAAGCCTGTGGTTGGGGTATGTCTCATGGGAGCCCTCCTGATTGCCCAGGGACTGTTTTCTGAGAAAGAGGACTTTCCAGACCTTTCTGTGACAGTCTTGTGGACTGGCCATTTCTGGCCGGCACCATCAAACCTAATGTCCTCTCACCTGGGATGATCAGATCACTCCTGGGAGGAGATTGGCAACGGAGACTCGGGCAATCCCAGAGTTCCTGAGTTAGAAGCAGTTGATGGGCCCAGGTGTTAGATGAAGCCCCTTGAGGGCAGGACGCAATGAGACTGCTCACCGGGGCCTGCCTAGCACCTGGCCCAGAGGAGAGAGATCAGGGATGGGCTTCAGGCCTGTGGCCACCTTTCCTCAGGTCCACTTGGCTGTGAGGGTTAGGGTGTGGAGTCAGGAGCCTGTCGTTGTGACCTGGGCCCAGAACTGGGGTGACGCCGATTTGCTGGAGAGATTTATTGCCAACCACTGCCCCAGTCTGGCGCCAGAGGAGCCTGCCTGTCCTGTGTCAGCACTTGCCCTCCCCGCCTTCCCTGCGGGGCTTCTCTCTCCCCAGCTTTGGTCTGGCTCCCGCCGCCCCTCTCCAGGTCCATGCGCCACTCAGCCCCAACCAGACTGTGGAGATCTCCTTGCCTCTCAGCACAGTGGGCTCAGTCATGAAGATGGAGCCTCTAAACAACCTCCAGGTGTGTTCTGGGCAAGACCACACACCCTCGTCCTGCGTGCCAGCCCCAGGGGAGAGACCGGGTAGAAATGCCTGGAGTCCGGCTGGTGTCAGCAGAGGACTGCTCCTGGCCACGTGGCAGGGGAGACTCCCAGAGGGAATGATGGGTTGTGGTTACTAGGGAGGGGTTGTGAGGAAACATGTTTGGGTGGAAGACAGGAAACGGGCCCTGCCTGGGACCTCAGGTAGCATGAAGGCCCAGGAACCCACAAGTGCTCCTTCGTAGGTGGCTGTGAAGAACAACATCGATGTCTTCTACTTCAGCACCTTGTACCCACTGCACATCCTCTTTGTGGAAGACGGGAAGATGGGTGAGTAGTGTGGGTGCCTCCTGGAGCTCTGGAGCGAATGGACTGGCTCGCTCCGCTGTGAGTCACCAGCTCCCTGCAGCGTCTGCAGCAGTGTACCCTTCTCGGGGGCTGTGGCAGACCCTCAGAGGCTGTGAGCAGCTCCAGGCTGCCAGAGAGGCCGTGCGGGTTTTCTCCTGCCCTAACTCTCAGCTTTGCCTGCCTCATTGACGGTTGTCCCATAGGCTCCCTGCCTCAGGGAGGGCCACAGTCCTCATCCTCCTCTCTTGTGCCCTGGTTGGCACCTCTAAGGAGACCACCATCCCAGTGTGGACGGCTTGCTCCTGTGCTTCCCTCGGCCACCACAGCAGTCCTAGAAGGCAGGCTGCTTAGCCCTGGAGCAGGAGAACCCACGTGGGTGCAGGGTAGTTGAAGTCACAGGCCCCGGAGTCTGGATGCTCTGGGCCTTTGCGAACAGCCCTGGGGGTTACCTTCTCAGAGCTGAGGGTTTGCTTGGGGTAACAAGAGGGACTGAGGAGCTCATGCCTGTCCTCAACTTAAAGGTGGCACCCTCACCCCATACCCTTTTCCTTTTTTTGCCTGAGCATTGTTGAGTGAGGCCACAGGTTTATCAGGGCCCCCTTTCTTCCCCCCACCCCCTTACCTCACTCGCTCTCCCAGACCGGCAGATGTTCCTGGCCACGTGGAAGGACATTCCCAATGAAAATGAAGCCCAGTTCCAGATCAGAGACTGCCCCCTCAGTGCAGGTGAGAATCCCCCACTCCACCCCTGGCCACACTGACCCTGGCCTGCACCTCCCAGCCCCCCTCCCCCCTTCACTGACTGGGAGGCCGTCTGACCTCCAGAGGCTGTGAGCAGCAGACTTCAGAGCAGCAACATCTTCACGGTTGCCAAGAGGAACGTGGAGGGCCAGGACATGCTGTACCAGTCCCTGAAGCTGACCAACGGCATCTGGGTGCTGGCGGAGTTGCGTATCCAGCCAGGCAACCCCAGCTTCACGGTGAGGGCCCCCACTCCTGCCCTGCCTATCCTGGGAAGTCTCTCCTGCTTCCCACCTCCCAGGCCTTGGGTGGGCTAGGTTGGGGTTCCTTCAAACTTGGCACAAACCTGTATCAGAATTCCGTCCCTGGAAGCAACCTTAGACAGTCCAAATGATTTAATCAAGTTTCCCAGATAAGACACCAAATGGGATCTCAGGGCAGTAAGTTGGACTAGAAGATTCTGTAAACCTGGGACCCGTGAGGCAGCGTTGCTGGACTCAGTTTTCCCTTCTGCTGCCCCATGAGGGCCCAGCTGGGAGGACGGAGATTCTGAGCCACTCGTCCTTCCCAGCCTTTGAGTCAGACCCCAGCCAGGTATGACCTCCGCAGAGCAGCTGGTTGCCCTGGAGGCCGTGATACTCATCCAGCCCCCCGGAGCGCCCCAGGCTTTGCTTCTTTTCCTTGCCCCCCCCAAGCTCCTGGCAGGCATGGCCCTCCAGATGCTGCTCCCCGGGCCCCGCAGGCGGCGTTGGCGCTGCAGTGGGTGGCGGCTGCGGCAGTGGCTTCGGTGGTGGTAATTTCCGTCTCCCTGTGTTTGGTTGCTGCATGCCCGCCTTCCCCGCTGGTGCCTGCGGCCCTAAGCAGGACTTAGAGGTTAGCAACTGCTTTTCTCTTCCTCTTCCCCCTCCATCCCTACCCTGCCTTAGTTCAGACACCCCAACTTCTGCCCTGCCTTAGTGACTCTGATGCGCTGGCCTGACCTCCCAGCCACTCCCCGTGGCTGGGCAGGCAGATTCATGCAGGAAGGCAGACTGTGGGTACCCCAGTATTCCCCAACCAGGTGGCCCTGATGTAGCCGAACCCCAACTCCCAATGCATACACTGTGCAGAGGTCCTTAAAGGAGCTACTACTGCTGACTTCCGAGCTCCGCTTGCCCCTCCACCCTCCCTGCACCCTCTTGAAGCAGGGGTCTTGGCAGAAGGGGTGGTGGCATGTTTCTCTCCCCGCTCTCCAGGCTCACGCCACGATAAGAGCTGAGGCCGAGTCTCTGACATACCTGTTTCCTATACAGGAAATCAGAAAGATCCCTCCGCACCCCTACATCTCCCCAAGCAGAGACCTGCTGTCTCCCCGCCCCTGTGACTTCTCGGGGACCTCTAACCCCCAGGGGCTGTGGGGGTAGGGCTCTCTTTGACAGCCTCCCGCTCGTGAGTCACACCGCTTGCCTGTGCGCCTGGGGGCTGGGCTGACAGCAGGTGTGTGGGCTGCAAGTATATTTGCTTCACACCCAGCTGCTGTGGCGGCCGCCTCTGCTCCGCCACACACCTGCTGAAGGCACAGCTGCTGCTGCCGCCAGGCCACGTGTGCACACCACTGTCCCCCTCCTCCCCCATGAGTTCCTTCCTGGCCTGGGAAATGGCCGCGCCCACAGAGGAGACCCAGGAATGAGCATCCTCCCCCCCGCCCCTGCCCCTGTCTTCCCTGCAGCTGTCCCTGAAGTGCCGAGCGCCGGAGGTGTCCCAGCATGTGTACCAGGCCTACGAGACCGTCCTCAAGAACTGAGGCCCCTGCCCAGCGCCTGCCCCAGCCTTCTACCAGCCCCGTCGAGGAGCCCCTGTGGGGCAGCACTGCTTCCTCCTCCTGGGAGGACCGGGCAAGGCTCCCAGCCCCCCGTGGGGTGGAATCACAGGGTACCTGCCACGGACTCCCCCTTCCATTGCTGCTGACATTTAGGGCCGGGAGGAGGGGCCAAAGGAGCCAGAGCAACAGCAGAGGCTGGAGGGGGGCAACCCAGGGTTCCCCGTCTGGGGAGCCACCCTGCTGCTTAGTCTCTCAGGTGGTGTCATTCGCCCTCCTTGCTGCCCCCTCTGGTGGGATGGTCCCTGCCAGACTCTCCTGGTATGCATCGTGGAGCCCATGGTTCTAGGAGAGCTGCTTTGTCGGGGCCTGGGTCTCCCAGGACCTGCACCCCTAGCCTCCCTCCCTGCACCCACCAGGCTGCCGTCCTGTCAGTTGGGCAGCAGCCGCCAAAGCGTTAACCAGCATGGGGGAGACCAGGCAGGGGCTCCCAGAGTCCCTGCGGGTTCCTCTCCCTAGGCCCCCCTCCACCCCCCCCGGGACAGTCATTGCCTGTGACATTCCTTGGTGTCCCCTGGGCTTCTGGAGCAGAGATGGGGCTGTGGGGAGGGGGGGCGCGGGGCAAGTGGGGTGCCTGGGGGTCTCCTTAGTGACTGCTGCCCTCCTCCTGGGCTCAGTTGTGTCTGACAGAGCATTAGGGTTTCCTGTTACTGCTGTTTAATAATAAAGAAAGGTTCTGCTTTTGGCAGTCATGGACACTTCTTTCCCCTCCTCCACCAAGTGTCAGAACTGAAAGCCGCCTCGGAGCGGTTGAGGACGGTGTTCTGAGCCCCGCAGTAACTGCATCGAATCTGTACAAATAGAGACGACATATATACTGTACGTTTGCTCTTATTTTCAGAAAGAGAAAGTGAATAAAAACGGTGACGTCGAGTGTGTCCCAGGCCAGTGTGTCAGGCCCTCAGGCTCTTCCGGGCAGCAATCCAGGGTCCCCTGCGGTCAGGGGCTTGGGAGCTGTGTGCCCAGCCCCCTGCTGGCACCCTGGGGACTGCGCCTTCCTTCTGCTCTGAAAAACTGGCTTCCGAGCTGAGTGGCCACTTGTCCTTGATCCTCACTCCACCCCGGGCTTTGATGTGGCCAGGACGGGAGGGGTTGTCCACAGCTCCTGATCGACGGACGTGGGGGTGTGGTACTGGAGGGAGAGTGACCAGCCTGGCGGGGCAGGCTCTTTCTCCCTGCGTCCACAGCTGACGGTGTGGGTGCTCCCTGGCTGCTGCCAGTCTCTGCTGAGAACACGCATGTGTTCCCTACCCGGCATCAGCCTGCTCCCAGGAGGCAGGTGACCCTGGGTCGGGCTCCGCTGGCAGCTGCCTGCAGGTTTCAGCATCTGAGGACTGTGGCCTGTGATGGTCAGCCTTACCCTGAGGATGAGCAGCTAGGAGGCCTTGCCCTGTTTCAGCCCCAGCCGCCCCCTGCACCCTGCTCACCTCCTGGGCCACCTTCTGAGTTGCCCAGGAGCTAAAAGGAGAGGGCCCGGCCCTCCGGCTGGGTGCCAACAGGAGCACCTGACCCTCTACTGCCCCATCTGTGACCCCTGGGTTATGACCCTGCTGTCCTACAGACCCCTCTAGAACCAACCTGATGGCACAGTTCTCGGCACTGAAGTTCCTGGCTCGGAAGACCTGCACAGATTAGGCTGGGATCCCCTCACTACACACTCGAGCAGGCTTTGGAGCACTTAGTGAGAGACTCAGGCAGGAGTCACCTGCACCCCTGACCTGCTGGGCGCCTGGCTCACTCTTCCAACACCCAGTGAGTACACTGCCAAGTCACTGCCCCTCCCCCCTCAGCCATCTAGGGCCTCCTCGGGGCTCTTACTGTCCCCACCCCACCCCAATCTGCCTCTGAGGGCTGGACAGTTTAATTGTAGGATAGCTATCCCCAGGGCTGTGATGATGGGCAGATGGAGGCCTGGGAGTACGCACTTGGCTCATAGTGAAGAGTAACTAGAAAGGCAGGTCAGATGGGACCTTGGAAGCCACAGGAAGTTGTTTCACCTTCCACTTAGAGCTATGCTCAGCCAGGCATGGTGGCATGCACCTGTAATCCCATTTACCTGGGAGGCTGAGGCTAGGGATCACTTGAGCCTGCTGGATCAAGACAATCCTGGGCAACATAACGAGACCTAGTCTCTAAAAAAAATTAAAAAAAAAAAAAAGAAGCTATGCTCCACCCCCTGGGATGGTGTGAGAGAGACCTTGTGGGAACTTTGCCCCTTTCCCACCCACACCCCTGTGTCGGGCAAACAAGGAATGGAGCCAGGCCCACAAGAGAAGCGCCCAGGGGCTATCCATCTGTACCCTCAACCCACACAGAAGCCATCACAAGCCACCTCCTCCCCCTCACGTGGCACTGCTGGCCCGTACCGTATGTTTTCAGGCCTCCCTGCTCTTGGGGCCAAGCAGTGGTTCCTGTGGAAGAATCTCCAGCTCCTCCCCCTGACCTCAGGGCAGGAATTCAAAACAGTAACCAGCTATTTCTGGAGGGTCCAGCAGATACCCAGAGACCCAATAGAGTCCCTGTTTGCCAGACAGCACACATCTGCAGTGTGACTCATTTTGTATCTTTTATTTTCAAGTAACTTTGCTGTTTTTGTTTTTGTTGGGGGGGAGGAGGTAGAGTTGGAGAGAGTGATTTAAGACTTGGTAAGAGAAGCCATACAGAGACTTGTTCTTCCACCTGTCTCACAGAAAGTTACTAGTTTTCGTCTCTAGAGGCAAAATTTGTTGCTAGATTATCTTTCGGGAATATTCCACACATGCATACAAACAAATCCATGGAGATATTTACTAAACAGATGGGGGCACACTCACTTGAGGTGCTGCCAGCACTTGCATTTCTTAGCTTCCTATTGTACAGACCACTTCACCCCTGGTCCCTCCTTGCTCCTGGGTACAAATGCAGCTATAGGACCCAGTCCCAGAATGGCCAGACTTTTTTTTTTTTTTTGAGACTAGGTCTTGCTATTTTTGCCCGTGGAACCGCAGGCTCTCGTTGCCCGGGGTACCACAGACTCAAGCAATCCCCAGCCTCAGCCTCCCAGGTAGCTGGGATTACAGGCGCGCACCACCACACCCAGCTGTTTTTTTTGGACTAGATCTCGCTGTGTTGCCCCGAGCGGGACTCGAACCGCGATCCCTAGCCCTGGCCGCTTCATAAACTGAAGCTTACAGGCACGAGCCACCGTACCCGGCCCTTAGACTTGTTTTAAAAGGTTATGAGTCTTTTTTAAAAAAGTCGATTGCACACACATATATACACGTTACATCAAATATATATTACATCATATATATTATATAATATATATTACATCTACCCCAAGGTTCTTCCATCACCTTATCACCCATAAGCCACCTTATTTTGAAAAGTAATACATTCAAAATACAAGAGGCAGAAAAATGACGTGAAAATTTCTGTTCTTTCCCCAAAGGAATCAATGCTATTCTCCAAAGGGAAGCAACGAGATCTAGTATGGGTTTTTTCCCCCTTTTCTGTCCACACACAGCAGCATGGGATACACTCTTCTCTGCATCTTGGAGCTCTTTCTCCCTCAGTCCATTGCATGGAGTATCCCCCGTGCCTTCTGGGTACAGCCATGCCCCACAGCATCCCGTATGCCTTCTCGGGCGTCTATAGTGCAGGTGACTCTGGAAACAGACTCAGCACTGACGGAAAGTCCTCAGATGCATGTGTCATTTTGCTAACTGCTGCTAAAAATTCCCCCATGTATATTCCCACCAGCTAGGAATGAGAGCCTGTTCCCCCACACCCGCCCACTCAGCGTGTGGGTGTGCCCCAACTGACCAGCGGAACCCTGCGGTTTCTGTATGTTAAACACCCTTCTCTGTGCTTCTGAGCCATTTGCATGTCTTCTGTGAGCAGTCTGCATCCTTTTTGTCCATTTTTGGATGTGGTTATTGGTTCTTACTGATTGATCATCCTTTCTCTTCATCTTATTATTTCTTTGTACTTTTCCATGTTGAAATTGCTTTTTCAAGAGTTTTTTCTTAATCTTTCTAATACTTACGTGGTTTTAGTTTTCGCATTTCTGTCCTAATTCCATCTGGGCTTTATGCTCAGAACGAGGTAGGAATCCAACTCTCTCTTCCCAGATGGCTCACCCAGTTGTCTCCACACCGTTTACTGAATAATTCATCTTTTCCCCACAAACTTGAAATGTCACTTTATCACATACTCAATTTCTACTTCTGTGTGAGTGCTTTTCTGTACTCTGTTCTGTACAGAGAAAGTGTCTATTCTTTCAACACTATGTTTTAAAACATGCATTGAACCTTTACATTTTCATAATTTATAGTGCTGACCCTCTTTTTACCCCCTTTGTCCCATGTGAGCCTTAGAACGGGTTTGTCTTTTTTAACTGATGGTATTGTTTTTATTTATTTATTTATTCATTTATTTATTTTTTGAGACTAAGTCTATTTTTGCCCATGGAACCGCAGGCTCACGTTGCCTGTGGTATCATGGACTCAAGCAATCCCCAGCCTCAGCTTCCCAGGTAGCTGGGATTACAGGCATACACCACCATGCCCAGCTATTTTTGGGGGACCATGTCTCGCTTCGTGCCCCTGAAGGACTCGAACCACGTTCCCTGGCCCTGGCTGTGGCTTCCTAGGCTGCCACCTACAGGCATGCGCCACCATGCCCGGCCTCCCCCTGGGTACTCCCTGGGGACTCAAGTGACCCCCCCCCAGCCTCAGCCTCCCATGTAGCTGGGATTACAGGCACGTACCACCACACCCAACTATTTTTTGAGACTATGTCTCCCTATGTTGCCCTGGACAGGTCTCAAACCTGTGGACTCAAGTGATTCCCAGTCTCAGCCTCCCGTCCTAGGCTTGAGATTAAAGGTGCATGCCACCACAGCCGGCTCCTGATGGTATTGTTTTTATTTGGATTGCATCAACTCTAAAATAGCTTATGGGGAGTTGAGATTGTTAAAGAGATGTCAATAACGATATTAAACTTTGCACCCCAGTACAGGAATCACTTCCTTTCCACTGAACCACGATTCATGCTTTCTTTTAGGTCTTTATCATGTTTTGTTTTCTTAATTTACAAGTTCTTGCAGGCATGTTTATTCTTTATTTATGAGTATTTACTTTTTGGATTTCCTGTTATAAATGGGCCCTTTTCCATATATATATAAAATGCATCTAGGATACCAGTATAGCTTCATAAATATACATCAATAAAGAGCAATAAATTTGTATTATAAAATAACAGATTATGTAATGTATAATTTTGAAACAAAACTCTAGACTTGATCCGGGTTTCACTTGTTTTCCCACTCACGTCCTTCTGTTCCCAGATCCCACGTTCCATGTTGTCATCCTGTCTCCATCTCCTCTGCTCCGAGTTTCTCAGACTTTGCTTTTCATGACCTTGACGGTGTTAGGACAATCGGTCAGGTATTTTACAGACCATTTCCCGATGTGGCTTGGTTTGGTCTGTTTCTCGTAGTTAAACTGGGGTCAAGAGGTCTTAGAAAGAAGACCACAGGGGTGCCCTCCTCCCATCGCTCCCTTCCCACCAGGGTATTGTGTCAGCGTGACTTTTCATTGTCCTGTGAGCTTGCACCGGTGTCAGCCTGGCCAGTGGTGGCAATCAGCCCCTTCTCCCTGCTCAGCTGTACCCTCTCCTCAAGCGAGGCACTCAGGCCTCCGACCTGAGGACAAGCATGGGGGAGGAACAACCACATCAATTCTTTGGGATCTTCTGTCAGGACGCTTTGCTTTTCCTTCTGCTTTTATTCATTCGCTCAGTCGTTTCACGTTGGCCCCAGGGTTATTTATTTTATAATTTGAGTTCAATCCAAAACCCAAATCACATTATGTTGCTGAAACTGTTCCAGCTTTGGCCCTCAGGAGCGCTTTCAGGAGGCTGGTCCCTCTGACATTCCAACATCCTTTGTTTCTTCTGCACACTTCCCAGCATTACCTGACACCTGGGTCAGCTTTGCCCTGCCCCCACCCACAGCTAAGGAGCCTGGCTCTTATTGGTAACTGAGATAAGGGCACAGGGTGTGCCTGTTGCTTACAGGTGGCCCCTCAGCTGCGGACAGAGCCAGGAAAGGTGCACTTACCCCAGCTGCACCCGGATCCAGGCCTGCCCCTCCATGAGGCTTTGTCACTTGGAGCTATTTGCGTATAAAAACGAAATTTTTGTAGGTAAAACTTGTCTTGTTCTTCATTTGGTATCCTCTCATGTCACTTCGCAACAACTCTGTGACGGGAATGACAACACGTGGTCGTTCCCTCCATGAGAGGAAACTGAGTCTCAGGGAGACTGAGTAACCTGCCCAGATGATGCGCCCAGCGGTCTCCACTCCAAGACGTCTTGCTTCAGAGGCCTGGAGCCCTGGCCTGGGCTGCTTCCCCGTTCCTGGTGGCGATAAGGAAGGCCCCCCTGGTCTTTGGGGGGATGGCCAGCTACACTCAGCTGGTGCCATTAGGACGCTGACCACAGACCCGCTGGGTGCCAGGCCCCTGGGCGGTAGGATTACCTCCCACTCTGGCCTCGGGAGGTGAGTTCCTGTGGGGGCAATGGTGCGGACTTTACCAGTCAGGACAGACCATCATGGACTCTCAGTCTGGAGTGAGTACCTGGGAGCTGGGAGAGTTCAGGGCTCTTGGCCCCGGGGAAGGGGCAGCATTAGGCCAATTGGGAAGAAGCTGTGCGGCCACGTACAGATGGGGGTGTCGGCTGGCGGTGTGGGCAATAAAGTGAAGGGTACACAATTCTTCGCCTGGTGCCTGACCCCACTTAACTCCTCAACCGCTGCCAAACCCACCTTCAGCTCAGTCCCTCAGGACTCAGTGTGGGGGTGTCACCAGCCCCTCCTGCCTCTCCTGGGTGTCCTCTGCCCCTGGGCCTGAACTCGCTTAGTGCTGCTGTTTCCACCTGTCTGGCCTGGCCTGGCCCGTTTCCCTCATCAGCAGTGGAGAGCAGACTGCGCCCAGGGCTGGTTCCCGGGTGCTGACGGGGGAGAGGCCTGGTGGGTGTCCCTTGAGCACGGGGGAGTTTAGCTTGTAGGTCTCTGGCTGCTGACTTTTGGGGAGCCTCACACCAGGGCTGCCTCCTCTTGTCACAGTTCAGCTCAGCCCCCACCGGTGACAAGGACTTCTGAAGAGCCCTCCCCAGAGGGCCACAGTCTCCACTGGCCATGCGCTGAAGCCCAGATGAACCTGGGCTCCTCAGAAACTGAGTTCCGGCCTCGGTGCTGCCTTTACCGCTGGACAGTTTTGGGCAAACGGTTGCGTTCCTCTAAGCCTCAGTGAGCACAGAGCTGCGGCCAGGACGTGGCACGCACAGGTCCTTCACAGGTGGAACTGATGCTAGTGATGCTGATGCAAGAATTCCCTAAGGAACATGCCGCTCCTGGGGAGTCTGCAGGGCTCTGTGGGCTGTAGGACAGTCCTCGCCCATAATGGCCTCCAGTAACCCAAACAGCCCACTGAGAAGGCACGCTGGGCCTCACACAGCGCCATGTCTGCAGCTCCCAACGCCCTGCTGTCTAAGGGGGAACTCTGTGGGAAAGGGACATTAGGAAGGTTCTCCACAGGGCCCCCCAAACTGCTTCCTAGAATGGGCAGGCTCAAGAAGAGAGGGTGCCCCAGGCAGGAGACAGGCCCCACCAAGAGCCTGAGAGAGCACCCCCATCCTAATGTCAGCCCTACCTCCCGCTGAGGAGCCAAAAAGGAAGCAGGGCTTAGTTTACTTCTGCCTTGTCCCCCAGAGGAACTGAGGCGGATCAAAGCACAGAAAAAACTGGAAAATTAAAGTCAGGTGAAGAGCCGGGGGTGGTGGCTCGTGCCTGTAAGCTTCCGCCTATGAAGCAGCTGGGTCTGGGGATCGCAGTTTGAGTCCCGCTCGGGGCAACACAGTGAGACCTAGTCCCGAAAAATAGCTGGGCGTGGTGGCGCACACCTGTAATCCCAGCTACCTGGGAAGCTGAGGCTGGGGATTGCTTGAGTCTGTGGTACCCCGGGCAAAAGTAGCGAGACCTAGTCTCAAAAAAAAAAAAAAAAGTCAGGTGAAGGGGAAGAAACCACAGTAGGTAAAGAAGATGAAGCTAGTGTCCTGGCTCGCCGGGACCTGAACACCCGCCAGAGGTGGTCACTGGGCTCCCTTGTGGCTAAGAGTGAGACAGACCCCGCTCCCTGCTCCAGCATGGGAGGATGAGACCACACCTACCACTCTGGAGAAACACCCTCTGGCTGCCCACCTCTCCCAGGAAAAGGCTTCCTTTCCCACTCCATGGGTCAGCCCTTCCCCCTGCCTCGTATCTGTGCCCTCGCAGTTCCTGGAGCCCACGTGTTCTAGAACCTTCTCTCCTAAGGCAGAGCTATTTTTTTCTTTAATCCATGCCAGTGGCCTGGCAAGCAGTAAGACGGGGAATATTCGTTGAGGAGACAGATAAGAGACTCTTAGTGAGCACAGGAACAGCGCTGCCTGCTCTTCACCAGCTCCTGGGCCATTGGTCAGGCATGTGGGGCCCCCAGGAAGGGGGAGGCAAGCAGAAGAGAGGGTGGGGCCCTGGGCAGAGCCAGCTTCCCAGCCCAGACAGGAGAAGCACCTTGCCAGCTCCCGGGTGAGGGGTTGGAGGAGTCTGGGTGAGAGGCGCCGGGCTCTGAGGAAAGCTACAGGTGAAGAAACCCTGGCCTTCGCAGGACAGGGGCGCTGAGCAATGTCTGGGCTTGCTGCCTCGTGGGAAAGGGATTAGGGACTGGGGGGGTGTGGGGCTGCGATGACCTGGTGCGCACTGGGGCCTGGGCCCCTCAGGCCCTTTCCCCACTAATGGCGGCCATGTTCCCGTGCGCGGCCGGGGAAGATGGAGCGCTTCTAGAGGGCATCACAATTTGTGGGTCAGGGGTCCCCCGCCCACCTTGGAGGGTTCCCTCCGGCCTGTTCTCTTTTCTCAAATGGAGATTCCGGTGGGGGCTGTAGAGTCAGGCATCAGGCATTACGAGGTCGCCACTTAGAAAGGGCACATAGTAGGTGTTCAAGAAGCGGGGTCCACCTCCGAGGAAGGAAGGATGCCGGGGCAGCGCCAGCGCAGTGCGGGACTCAGCCAAGGTCACACCGCTGGGGCCGCCGGCGACCCCGGGCGGCCTGACTGGCAGGCCAGGCTTTGTCTGGTGCCAGCCGGGGGAAGCAGGGCTTGCAGGAGCGGACGCGGACGTGGGCGGCTGGGACTTCTATTTTGGAGCGGGTGAGCGGAGCTGTTGGCAGAGGGGGCTGGGTCCCGCCCGGGCTCCCGGCGCCCCAGTCACCTTCCCTTCCCACGACCCTGCCCGGGAGGGGCGTCCCGGGCGGGGAGCGGGGAGGCGTGAGGGGCGGGCGGTTACCTCATCGCCGCCTCCAGGAGACTCGCTCGCTCGCTCGCTCGCTCGCTCCCGCCGCCGACTGGGGCGGCGACTCCAGGCGCCGGAGCTGGAGAAGGACGGAGGGACGGAGGCGCGGAAAGGTAGCATCGCCCCGGGGGCCCCGTTCGGCCGGCGAGGCGAGGCGAGGCGAGGCGAGGAGGTCAGACCCCGGCGCTCGGTGCTGCCGGCGGCGCCTCCAGTCGCGCTGCGGGCCGGAGGCGGTGCCTGCGCGCGGCGCGCCGGGTCGCTTGTCTCCCGAGCTTCGGCGCCCGCCGGAGCTGCTCCCGCATCCGCCGTCTGCCTGCTCGGCTGTCTACCCTCCGGCCGCCAGCTCCGTCTTCTGGCCTGGCCGCTGCAGACCCCGGCTGCTCCGGAGCGCGGCGGGGAGCGCGGCGAGGCCCGGGCGCACGGGGCAGAGCGCGCGGGGCGCACGGCGCGGCGCTGGCCCATGAGGCTTCCCAGCGCGGGGCGTGCGGGTCATGGGAGGCAGCCTGCGGGTGGCCGTGCTGGGCGCACCGGGCGTGGGCAAGACGGCCATCATCCGCCAGTTCCTGTTCGGTGACTACCCGGAGCGCCACCGGCCCACGGATGGGCCGCGCCTCTACCGTCCCGCGGTGCTGCTCGACGGCGCAGTGTACGACCTGAGCATCCGCGACGGCGGCGACGGCGCTGGAACCGGCCCCAGCCCCGGGGGTCGAGAGGTAGCGGCAGTTCCAGGGGCGTAAGCGCGCGCGCGTTGGGAGGGTGTGTGCCAGGTGCCCACGTGCGTGTCCACGCGGAAGCCCCAGGTGCCGAGTGTCTTCGCGGCGTGAAGGGTGAACGTGTGTCGGGGGCGTGTGATTTGCCCGTTGGTTGC